>CM034151.1:309961439-310116853 GCA_019776745.2 Taxus chinensis | reverse complement strand
TCATAATTACTTGATACATTGTCTTCTATTGCATGCTAGCTCTTTTATCCTAACACTTGAATGTTAGTCTCTCTTGTTTGTGTGTGCCTTGGTTTCTACCATGTACATACCCTACCCCCTACAGGTATCTAATATACAACATGCATATTAGTTTTTAGGCCTCTCATTTGGGCTGTATCCTCCTACATTCGACATATGCACCCCAAACAAGTGGGAAAATATTGGGTGAACAAATCACCCTAACATCAGTACATAGTTTCAGAGTAGAATAACACAATATAGAATTGGAAAAGGCACATAGTTACAAATTGATCCAGAATCAGACTTAGACCAAAAACATAGAGCAAACACAAGCACCTAGTATTAGATAGGAATGGTGGGCATTTGTGTCTTAGGGGCAATAACAGAAAATTTCTCAGTTTAACACAATTTCTAATAGGTTATAATATAGATCTATAGTATCATGCACTTGCCTTCAGTTGCAGAATTCATTCAATCGACTACAATTTGATTGCAGTCGGCTACAATTCGGTTACAAATCAGGACATGTCAATCTACAATGGCACTTATCATCTAAGAAGCATCATGGAAGGAGAGAAAAATAGACCTCTCTCCCCAACACTCTTCTCTTGGCATGAGATCACCCAAAAAACTCATCCTTGCAGTGAGATAGCCCAAAAAACTCACTCTTGGCATGATATCTCCCAAAAACCTCATCCTTGGCGACAAGACACTCAAATTCATGGCTCAATGCTTTCTTGGTTGGGAATTGATCACTCCCAACCCCATCTGATGACATCTCCAAGATAAATAGTAAAAACTTCTATCATATATTCTCTCATACATCAGGTGCACTATAATATTAAGTGTATCATAATATTTATTTTATATTTAAATAATATAGAATAATCTATATTCTTATTATTTAAATATAAACTCTATATTATGTGGTTGGTTAATTTAATTAATTAATAAATTAAATCGGGGTGTGCCCCGTCACTTCAGCAGTTCATAACCCTTATGGTTATTTAAATATGACTATAGGTCATATTCGAGATATATCGCGTGAATCAGGTGATCCTAGTAAAAACATGGAGTAGAAGTGAGGAGGGAGTTACTAGACTGGTGATGTAAAAAAGTTCTTGATTAGTGGATTTATTCTTTGTGGTTTTTACCCATTTAGGGTTTTTACACGTTACATACAGTGTCGTTGTGTATTTTATTTTATGTTATTTACTTTTACTATGGTGTGCACATTTCTATTTCCATTTATTAATCTATGTTAACCTAACATTTAATAGAGTTAATTAATGATTATTCCACCCCTCATCCTGACTTGGTACCAGAGCGGGATAATTTTTTGGTTAAATAATTTATTTAATCCTAAAGTTACAACGGTTGGGAAGTTAAGTGGTTAATTGGTTTGTATCCTATTTACCCCTTCCCCCGCCTCCCCTCTCTAGATGAATTAATTTTTTTGTGGAGATTTGTGTGTGCACAAGTAAAAAGGGATCTGAATATTTACCTTGAAAATCACTTATGAGATCAAGTAAGGGTTAAAATATTTAAGAAATATTTTTAATTTTTGTATAATTTATAATGTATGTGCAAGCCCAGGTTGAATTCCAGGGTAAACATGTAAAATTCAAGTCACAAGGTCTCCCATAGGGAGACAATATTCCTCGAGAATAGGAATTTAATTTGGCTCAGTTTAAATTTTTTTACAATTTTACCTATTTTAATTAAGGGTTCATCTATAGTTGTCAGGCTCCCTTTAAATAGGGTCTTTTCTATTTCTCTAATAAAATGCATGTTCATACTATAGTCTTAAAACTATAATAATCGTTTATGATTTATAAAAACAAAAATAATAATTAAAAACTATAGTTTAATAAGTTGTAACCTAAGCCTAACATGCATCTATATTACCTATGTAAGGGGTTGACACCATTTCTTAATAAATTTTTAGTTTAAAAAATTATACCTTGGAATATAATGTGGCCCCCTCCTTTTAACTATTCCACCAGCCACCACGTGGCTCTCTCTAAGATAAACCAATAATTTATGCTTGGTCTTAGGAAACCTTTTCTTGGACTTTTATTAAAAATTATTGGTTGTCTATATCTTTTATTTTACTTGTGTAATTTTTTTAATATATCTGAAATATTTGATTTAGTGACACATTTGTCAGTGATTAACTAAAATTGGATAACTAATGTAGTAAAGGATAGTTAATATAATCTAGGACATATAACACAGTAAGTAAATGCACTAAGATAGCATGTAAATATACTAAATAATAAAACTAGTAAAAATAGAAACCCTAATTGTGCAAGAAGGGAAAGGAAAGAACTCAGCTGATAACAAATTCCTATCAGACTATGTCGCAGTGGTGAATAGAAAATCAAAAATCAAGAGTGACTGTGTTAGGATCCCACAGAGGATAGATCTGGATGATATAGTTAGACTGGAGCCTCTGGGAGAGGACTGGGGTGCCCTCGGGCACTCTGGTAAGAAAAACATGCTCCCTGGTCTGGAGAAAAGGTTTGGAATTGATCTTCACAAGTCCTGGAGATGATTGATAACCTTCACTGTCTATCACATTAATTTTTCTATATTGTTTCGAATGCTCAAAATATTCCAAGAGGAATAAATAGCCTGCAAAAGACTAAAAGGAAGTATCAAAACCCTAAAAAAAGAAAGATGCAAATGAATGGGTCAGACTAACCTTAACTACCATAACAGTGGGCTTACTAACTAAGTGTTATACTACATTTCGGACCTAAATGTAGTTATGGTATGTGTGTGTGTATTTATTTCCCTAGGTGCTCTTGTGTCTGTCGCACTTTGTGAAAAAGTGAGAAATAGGTAAATGTAGAAAATGTAATAGAATGTGTGCATGGAATAGAATACAATCCCCCCTATGAAGTGTGTTGCAGATGTCCTAGCTTGTGCCTTGATGATGGAGCTATGTGAATTCCAATGCAATATATGGATGCAACTCTATATGGAGTGATAGTAGTAGATGATGCTAAGTCCCTCATTATGGTCTCATAAATTTATATTTATAGGGTTCTCTTGCTCGAATTTTGTAATTAACCCTAAAAAGGCTGACCACAAGAAAGATAAAGATGTAAAATGGCTAGAAGAGGCCAAAAAAGTGGTAGAAAAGTGCTAGAAGGATCAGGGCACCCCCAAGTGGGACCATGGCACCCATGGGCACCCCAGTACTGAATCTAAGTTCCCTCGCTGAGGCTAAAAGAATGTGGAATGTTAGAAAATGGTTTGGCATGTGGGTGTAATAGGTCACAAATTATGAAATAAAATAAATAAGATGGCCAAAGGATGGGGCTTAATTAGTACTTTCTTCACTCAAGAACATTCTAAATAGTAGTATGATATCGGGATAAATAAATGTCTAAAATGTATGATTTTGTGACTATAGTCAATAAACCCCACATATCATCTTTCTTACCTTCGTGCCTAAGCTAATGTTTGTATTTTTTTAAAGAGTGGATGATTAGGTTCATTATTGATATCATTGAAAATTATTATCTATCTTGAATCTAAGTTTGACATTTTCCATTTAAAACAAGTGATAGTTTCTTGTAGTATGAGGAGAAGAATCACTCCACATTGATGATAAAATGGTGATTTGAGTTGGCGACTTAATTTTTTGAAAATTGCTAATAATTTTAGCCACCACTCAAATAAAAGGTCTCATTCATTTTCACAGTGAAATTTCCATTTTCTGGCGGCTTGGCCTACTAGAAATTCCTAGTAAAGAGAAGCATTTAAAAGTCTTACCAATTTGACAGATGCAGCCCATTCATGGGTGGGATTGGGATCGGATATTTATTTTTATGTCTTGCTAAAAAGAAGTATTTTACTTTCATTGATAGCAAAGTCACTAAATTTTCAATACCTCTAAAGTAAAATATTATTATGTGTTATACGACCCACCTTATCTTGTAAAAGAAAGTAAAATATTAGAGCATCTGAAAATCAAGAGGTGGCTTGTGAATAAGAATGAGATTCTGCTTCTTTATTTAAACACTTTTTAATTTTAATTTGTTTTATTGGACTATCAAATATTTAAAAATAAAATCATGGCAGCAAAGTTATGTGGTTTAGGTGTGGGTCGATGGCACTTTGTCCTCTATGAAGTCTCTCTACCTCTATTTCTGCAGTCACTATTGTTGCCCCTATTTCTAGGGGATGAACCATTTTTTGATGTATGTGGATCCTCCACACATTGAGTGGAAACAAAGAGGTAAAATGGAATACAGATTTAGATTTGCACATTCTGAAGGTAGTGTGGTCATATGTGGCCACAGTGGCTTCAATGGTTTTAAAGATCTCCAACCAAATTTTGTCGTTGTGCTTAGCAGGATTTCATAGTTCTGTCACAAATTTCCCCCAAGGCTACTGTCTCTCACATGTAGTGACACTTTCTCTCCCCATTTCCACATAAAGCACCAGCATCACCCACCTCCTTTCTAACTAGTTGTTTATCATTTTCTTAATTTACAATGTTAACTTGGGTTTTAGTGTAGTTAATGCCTTTAGATATCAAATAAAGTTCTTGTATTATTATGTAAAGAAAATGACATAGTCATTAATATTGTGCTTTGTTTTTGAAGATCGCTTAACCCAGCTGGTGGGTTTGTTTTACATGGGTCTATTTTTTCTACTTAAATTTTATTTTTCTATTAAATACATGGAGAAACAAATAGCATATCTGATACTTTTGAAGCTATGTGTTTCATATCATATCTTTCAATTAGAATCTTTTCACTCTATATCGAATGATTTTTTAAAAAAATAGCAGAGAGATGGATGATTGTTGGTGGTGAGGGATCATTTCTTGAGCTCGATATTGATAATATTAGACTATATGTTATCTTTCTATCTAACCCACTTGAGTGTTACTTAGTGCAGTGGTAAGGCCTGATAATGAAGATTTATAGGCTTGGGGGTTGAATCCTATTCATTTTTTTCTGTTTTCATTGTTTAGGAATTAGCCCCACATCCACCATGTAGAGAAGTAATTAAGGCTATAAATACCCACAACCATGGTAAATAATTTTGGCTTCGGCCACATTATGTTCCTTTTTGGTTGAAGAGCTAGGTAGTTTATCCAGCATTGGGCATAGTTGATAAAAATGGAAACTCATGGCTCGCCTAGAATGTACCAAATAAGGAACTCGTCAAGCTGAGGTAAAGACCGCATCCACCACGTAGGGAAGTAATTAATGCTATAAATACCCACGTACATGGTAAATAATTATGGCTTCAACCACATTATGTTCCTTTTTGGTTGAAGATTTGGGTAATTTATTCAGCATTGGGCATAGTTGATAAAAATGGAATTTCATGGTTCACCTAGAATGTAACAAATATGGAACTCATCAAGCTGAGGTAAAGACCACATCCACCACGTAGGGAAGTAATTAAGTCTAAAAATACCCACGGCCATGGTAAATAATTGTGGCTTCGGCCACATTATGTTCCTTTTTGGTTGAAGATTTGGGTAATTTATTCAGCATTGGGCATAGTTCATAAAAATGGAAACTCATGGCTCACCTAAAATGTACCAAATATGGAACTCGACGAGCTAAGGTAAATATTTAAGAGATGGGTGAGCCATCCGGGCTTTAGCTCAAATCTTAGTCTCCTAAAAAACTAATTTTTTCACAGAAATGTTTTTATATATAAGGAACAATGTTTTTATATAAAAAAGGAACATTTTTTTTGGAATCTAAAAAATGTGTTTTTATTTTTAAAAATAATTTATTGCATATTTAACAATCTTGTATGTAAAAGTACCTTATTTTTTCAGAAAAGAGAATGTATTCATTGAGAAAAAATGATTAATAAAAGATTGTTTTTTTAACTCACAAAGAGTAAGTTTTGTCAAATTTAATGGAGGAATAAATTATAAATTGTGTTTGGTGTCGAGGGGTGCTGCCCCTCGACCCCGCCATAATGAGCACATCAGGGGCACTGCCCCCAAACCCCGCAAGGGGAGCTTCCCCTTGACCCTACTGGGGGCTGCCACCCCCAAACCCTCGCTCCCTGATCCTGTGTTCAATACCTTCTAGGAACAAAACCTCACCTTTTTTAATATTGTGATTATTCTTGAATGATTTGATTATCTGTTTAGAAACATTATTTGTCAAGTCTTATCTCATTTATAAAGGCTTAGACATAATATCATGGAAATATATATATGTTTTTTGATAAAACATCACTCTACAATGTGATTACTAAAAGTATGTGATTATATGCATATCCAATGACACTTAGGGACGCCCTTGCATTTTTATTGGAGACGTCCAATACTGATTACATCTAATACATATTTTACAAGAGTAATATGTTTATTTTTTCCAACATATTCTAACAGGGTTAGTTATTAAGCATATTATTATGTTATTTTCTTTATAACTTGTGTTTAACTTTACAGATGGTTAAAAGTGAAATCACTAATGATTTATATTATTCTTATTATGATGTATATATGGATATTATGAATCTAACCATGACTTATGTTGTGTTAGATATTATATACATACTAGATATTGTGTTCAATTGTTTTTGGTGCATGAAACCATTACTTAGAATAGAAAAAGAAATCAACGGTCTTTATTTCTTCTATTGAGGTAGAGAACTACAATGGAAGTAGCAAAGAAGCCATACGGCTGAAGCAGCTGTTAGAAGAGACACGCATGGAAGCTGAAGGAATTATTTCTTCTTCGATGTTGTGGCCAGAGTTATATTACTCTTATTAAAAAATCTATTTCAACATCAAATAATGAAGCATATTGAAGTTCATCATATGCATGTTATCTGAGAGAAGGTTCTCTGCGGTGATAAAGATCTTCAGTTCTGTTTATTTTGAAGATCAAGATTGTAGTTATGTTTACGATCCATTATGTGTTGTAAAATACTTGCAAGTGTGTGCAATGTTTGGCCTTTCAAAGTTTTCATTGAGGGGGAGTGTGCATGCAATGTCACCTCCTAATGGTCAATCAGTTGTTTAGTCCTTCTCGTCTATACTTTTATTCCGGTTTTAAAATCATTATAAAAAGATCTTGTATGATCTATGTAAATGGGTAGAGTTTACAAGTTGATAGAATTTACAGAAAAATACAGTCTATTGTGCATATATTTGTAAAGGAGGTCATTGTGTTATAAAAGGATACTAGAGATACGGTATAAGAATATTTCCATGAGAAACAATGAGATTTAGTCTCAAAAATACATGTGCTAGCCTAAACCTTTAGGGTTTATGGATTTGCAAATTCTATTATACAAATAGGTGATGTTGGCATATGGATTCCCACTTAGTATTAAGGGGGAGTGTTATAACTATAGTATTAAGTGTATCATAATATTTAGTTTATATTTAAATAATATAGAATAAGCTCTATTATTTTTATTTAAATATAAAATTTATATTAGGTGGTTGGTTAATTTAATTAACTAACAAATTAAATTAAAGTGTTCCTCGTCACTTAAGAAGGTCATAACCCTTTGGGTTATTTAAATATGACCATAGGTCATATTCGGGAAATATCACAGTGGTTCAGGTGATCTTGATAAAAACATGGAATAAAAGTGAGCAGGGAGTTGCTAGATTGGTGATGTAAAAAGTTTCTCAATTAGTGGATTTATTCTACGTGGTTTTTACCCATTTAGGGGTTTTCCGTGTTATATAAGATGTTACTGTGTATTTTGTTTTATGTTGTTATTTACTTTTACTATGGTGTGCACATTTATATTTCCATTTATTAATCTATGTTAACCTAACATTTAATAAATTTGATTAATGATTATTCCACCCCTCATCCTGACATGGTACCAAAGCCAAAAAAGGTCAACTATGTGCCCTAGTTTTGTAAAATTTTGTTTTACTCATATCTTGAGATTTCGTTGTTGAAAATTTTTCAAACACCCACTCCTTAGAAACACATTCAAGATGATATAAGGAGCATGGTATATGATGTAGTGGTTTATTTTTTCTCTCCATTTGAAAATTATAGTTGTTGAACCCTTATTTTCCCTAAAACCACTCAAAAACTTGATTCAAGCATTGTTTGGAAACCATAGAAAGGAATCTCTTGAAACTTTTCCAATAACCTCTCCTTCAAAATATCTTCATTTTGAGATATTACTCACGTGCTAAGGTAATGGGATTCATTTGATATGATTGAATCCATTATTGCTTGTAAAACCACTCAAAACCCCACCAGAACAAATGAAATTGTTGTGCATTTTCCTAGCGACTCACCAAGCCAAATTGCCTAAAATTTAGAAAAAAATGTTCTTCTTAAAATAAGATTTCATTTGATTTATCTCTTGCATGATTATGTGGAGTATTTTGTGAGATATGGAGAATTGATTTTTCATATTATTTTTCCTTCATTGTTGAATTTTTCACTTTCTCGTTGATCCAGACAAGAGAATTGTCTAAAATTTAGATCATCACTTCCTATCATAAATATATTTCAAATGAATCCATTCTAAAGTGATTTGGATGAGTCCTTCATAAATGATTGCCACATCCATGTTACAATAAAAATCATCATCAAAGACCATTAAAAACACTTGGATAAGAGGGAAATATCATTTTCTAACTTGAGTTAGCATGCACAGGAGGATTGTTGAGCATAAAACATCCAATTGAATCATTCGAAGGATTTCATAATGGGAACCATGGTGCTAGTGTATTATTGATCTCATCGTCACCCTTCATTTAAGATATGGGGTATGAAGTACTCATAATATTCAATAAGACATTGTCGTATCATTTAGTTCTTGATTCCATCTCATGAAGAGGAATTGTTTCCATTAAGAGGATTTTTATGTTTCCATTGAAAATTATCAATAAATCTCTGATATTGTTGAATCCAAAAGAGCTCGTGATTACTGATACCATGGCATATGTAGTTTGAGTGATGGCATGTGTAGTTTGAGTGTATGCTTCATGATGATTACAAGATGAATGTTTATTCATGTGGGAGACAAGATATCATGTTTCTAATGAAGAGTTTATTTTCCTAACCTACTATTTCTCATAGAGATGAAGATTTGAAAGAGAGATTTCAGGACATGGTAAAAGGCAATCATTCTAGATAAGATGTTGAGCATAATTTCTAAAACAAGATCTAATTAGGGAATTAGATGAGAAATATTATATTCAGTTGTGACATTCATATCCACATTGAAGGAAGAGAAGAACTTCATCCTTGATTTTCTTCGTTTGATCACACTTTCTCTCTCCAACATTCTATTTCTCCATTGAGAAACAACTTTTGTAAAAGTGACTTAAGTCACTTAAAGTTTCTATTTTTCATTAGGATTGCACTTTAAGTTGAAAATAAACTAGGATTGAACAGCGGTGGAAGGGGAAGCAGGTACTGGAAGACGACTGGGGGAGACCGAACTACCAGGGTTGGGAAATCTGCGGGGTACGAGACAAGGAGACTACGCTGCACGCACAGGTGGGGGGTGCCCGCCGCGAAGACCGACCTTGTTCCAATGTCTTACCTACCCCCTCAGCCCCCCTTCGCTGATAACCTAGAAACAGGGCGTCTGCGGCGTTATCTAGGGCGTTCGAGAGGGTCATAGAAAGAGGGGCTTGGGGTTGGAATGCGTATACCCCAGGAGAAGAGTGGTTGTTTTATGCGTCTCGAAAGATAGGCTGTTCGCATGAGTCCCGTAGTGGATAGAGAATAATAGTGGCTGCCCATGAAGGGGGTAGAAAACGAGAAGGGATTAGGAGGAGCAGGGGGGGATCAGACAGCGGGGACTACCGTGGTGGGATATCTTTAAGGAGGGATTAGAGCGGGAGCGGATCACCGGGGGGTTTCCCCGCGCGGGGGACTGCAGGAGAAGCGGGAGGGGGGGGTGGGAGGGAGACCGGGGCGTTGGGCTCGGTACGGTCTATTCGGGTAGGTAGGCGCGTCATTTTTGTTTCCTCGTTCTGTTTCGCTGGCTGTTGTTATATGGGGCACGTCTGTCCTCTCCCCACTCCATGTGGGGCTATTCTGCTGCGGCGTCCTGAGCCCATTCGGCTGCGGGGGGGGCAGGCCGGGATCGGGAGGGTGTGGAGGGGAAGGTCCGGGCAAATAGAGAAAGAGAGAGAAGGTGGGTCGCCGAGTGGTGGTGGTGCGGGTTTGGGGCATCGGGGATTGGGAACGAAGGTGGAGGAAAAGGGGGGCGTGAGTGGGTGGCTGGAAAAGATGAGTAGAGAGAGGGAGGAAGACCCTGTGAGAGATCGTAGAGAGAGAGAGAGAGCGAGAAGAAGGGAGGAGCATAGGTGCACGCGTCCATTGCGTATGCCCTTGCACCCACAAGGTAGTAGGTAACCCGCATCCAGTATTAGAGAGGGAGAGACAGCGATGAAGAGAGAGAGAGAAGAGGGTAGAGAGACGAGAGCATGAGAGTAGCTGAAGCGAGCAGCAGGTGTAGAGAGATGTCGAGAAGGAGACGAGAGAGCTAGATGGAATCAGAGGCGGACAGGTAAGACTCAGTATGAGAGGATGAATAGAGAGAGATCGAGAGAGCGCGGAAGCGTACTGTAGGCTAGCTGAGGAGAGAGCTCGAGTCAGAGCGCGAGGAGCGAGCAGCGAGAGCGAAGCGCGCGCGCGCGCGAGCGAGAGAGAGCGAGAGAGCGCGAGCGCGAGCGCAGAGAGAGAGAGAGCGCGAGGAGAGCGAGAGAGAGAGAGAAGAGAGAGAGGAGAGAGAGAGAGAGAGAGAGAGAGAGAGAGACGTAGAGAGAGAAGCGAGGAGGCGAGAGCGGAGAGAGAGAGAGAGAGAGAGAGGAGGGAAGAGGAGAGTAGAGAGAGCGGAGAGAGAGAGAGCGAGAGATGAGAGACGAAGAGGAGAGAGAGAGCGAGAGAGGAGAGAGAGAGAAGAGAGAGGAAGAGAGAGAGAGAGAGAAAGAGAAAAGAGGATGAGAGTAGAGAGAGATAGCGAGCGCAGAGAGAGAGCGAGTAGAGAGACGCGGAGAGAGTTGTAGATCTACTCTCTCTCTCTCTCTCTACTCTGCTCTCTCTCGCTAGATCTCTCTCTCTCTCTCTCTCTCTCGAGCTCTAATCTCTCTCTCTCTCTCTCTCTCTCCTCTCATATCAGTGTAGTTACAACAAGGGAATTTTTGGACATTCCTCAATATATGACCAGCCCAAGAGTTAGTTTAATGTACATTTTTTCCAAATTTTAATAAATGGGATCCACCCCATATTGAAGTAGAGGGGCTCAATCCCATAAACCTTGATGAAATCCCTATTCCTTGATAAAATATTTCTCCAACATTGAAATTTTGGTTATTAAGGTTGTGATCAACATTGACTTTCTTGTAGAGTAATTAACATATGTCTTGCTCTTTTTCTCCAAAATTCCTACCCATAGAGGAAGTGTTTTCGTAGAGAGGGCCACATACATGAATAGTGTGGGATAAGGTAGAGGAAGGGGGAATATTAAAAACTTTTGGCACAATGACAAGATAGTGTGTTCTAGGTGTATGAGAAGGAAGAAACATTTGTAACATGTAGGATTAAAAGAACTTAGTTATAAAAGTGATATGGAACAAGATAGGATGATTGGTGAAGGCATATCATAAGTAAGGGTTGGTGCATGCAAAAAAATAATGTAAGGAAAAAATAGTTTTACATAAAGGTTATGGGGCCAGGAAGCACACACAATAAATGGATGTGTAAGAAATGATGTATGTCCCAAAAACATAAGCAATGAACGTAGCTAGAAAGATGGGGTGAAAATCAACAAGAAGTCCACAAGAATCATGTCACAAATGTAAATTGATGATGTCATCAACCATTTAAATTTATGTTCACAATCATAAAAGGAACATGAATGGAAGTGGGAAACAACTTGAAACCACTTAACATTGAATGAAAAGGGTGATAAAATGAGCATCACGCATGTAAAAAATTTTATTATGATAGGACGTGCAAGTTCAAGGATGTATATAAGAAATAAAGGAACTCATTCACAAAATAGTTACATTCATAAGAATTCTAGAGCTCCAACAAAAAAAATGTTAGTTATAGAAAAGGTTATAGAGAACAAACCAAACATATTCCACCAATGACCATTAATTGTATATCATGAGCTCAGAGACACATTGAGAAATAAAGGAAGAAAAAATCAAACAAAGCAGAGAGGAAATTATAGGTTATGGGTATAGAATATTTAATTACCTCCATAAATCATCATTAATGTGGGGGTCAATTTCTTCCAAAAAAATGAGGAGTTTTGGGGTACTTAAGTGCCCAAGGTAAATCAACAATGGTCGAGGACCAAATGAATGTTTTAAAAAGATAAACTTGTGGAGGCATACAACTTAAGTTATGTGTAAGGATAAACCTCCTCTAGAAGTTTATGTTTGTGGTAAGAATCAAACAACTTGATGTTGTTAGAAGAATAGGAAAGTTTGATAATAAAATAGATCAAGGAATTAGAAGAGGAATACGAAGAGGAGAAGCCCACTACTTTAGCAGAAAGAACAAGTAGAAAGAAGGCATGTGTCATAATTCCAAGTAAAAAGTTAAAATAAAGGCTACAAGGCTCATGCCCATCATAAACATATTCTCTGATTTGTAGTATATAAATTCAATGGTGTGTAAAGAAGAATGGAAATTCATGTTGACGGCATGCAAAATCACTGACTTCAATCATCACGTGTTAGAACTAGAGGTGACACTCACTAAGGACTACATGAAGAAAAATGGCCAAAATATTGTTGAGAGTGGGATCATATTTGATGATAGTGTCAAGTGTGTATTGGATAAGGTGTGGGTGTTGCAATTATTTGAGTTGTCATACTTTGGAAATCTTGTGGAATTAATTTGATTCCTTCTTTCACACATTCATGAAGGCTATTTCTACTTCACAAAGTTAAGGATGTATATAATGACCACATGTATAAGAAAATACATGACACTTATAAACAATAGGGATAATCTTGGGTTGAATATGTAGGATGGGCACACCTTCCCCATTGCCAATTACAAACCTAGACATTAGAGTTGTAACATGCCTTGTTAATTATAAGTTAGCAAGGTCAAAAAGATGGGTAGAGATGAACACAAAATTCTTGTGCATAGAGCATAAAATGGCTAAGGGCATGTTTTATAATCTCTCACAATATATAGCAAAGAGAATAGAGGTAGATGTGGCATTAGAACATGCCATTGTGGAAAAATTCAACTAGGGTGTTACTATTGCTAGTGTTTAATGAGATTATCATACCTGAAGGTGTCATGCAAGTGACCTAGAAATTTCCCCTTGAAATAAAATATCCAGCCACAAGCTATAAGGAATACCTTGGCCCCACCACACTCATAAATGCATATAAGGTCAAGCAAGATAATCGGTTCATGTACCTCAATGCAGTATTTAGGGATGAGTAGCATGTACCGAAAATCCTCACAGAGATTGTAAAATATCACTCCTAATTTATAGTAATATGACGTTAATCTCTTATGTGCATCACTCTTACCATAAAAAACATGGCATAATGGGCCAAGCTTCCTTTAAGTTTCATAATTGAGTACATTTTGCAATCCATGAACCAAATTAAGAATACAAATAAAATAGATATGGATGTAAAGTGTGTAGATACATATATACATCTACTGCTAATAACTAATGGGTAGCTAAGGAATAATGCATAAGTAGAAATGTAGGAAGCTAATATTTACATTATTCATCCACTACAAACAATTATTGTGAAAAAGTAGGCATGTATGTTATATTACTTCTTATAACCAAAGAATATAGAAAAAGGAGAAATATACCAAGAAGATGAATAAGATGAAAAAATGTATGAACCCAAAAAGAGAAAATTAGTAACAAAAAAGGAGTAAGAACCATGAAACTTAAGGAACAACCAAGTATCATTTGGTAAATCAATGAAGAAGATGAAGATGAAGACATGGATAGTGCACTAATCTACATTTGGTAGAGAATAATTCTCTAGAAAAATGAGCAGGATGGATCCTCTATGTGCATAGATGTGCAACCCAAAGGGGAAACAAAAGGAATTGGCCCTAAAACAACTTTAAAAGAAATGAATTTGGATAACCCTTCTCAAAGAGCACGCCAAAACAATTAGAACATGAACAAGGAGAAAACATAGGTGAAGATGTGGGGGGTGTGACACAAGGTAAAAACAATGGGGAGGGGAAAATAGTATAGTAACTCCACCATGGGAACCATCCCCTACAAAATATCAAGCACATAAAGAATACCCAAGGAATTATGTGAAAACATAAATTATTTTAGAAATATACCTATAACACCTACCAAGGACACCCATGTGGTAATCAATGTGAGAGATTAAGAATAGGAAGAGTAAAAAGAATAAATCTATGAGTGTGTTAGAAGTGAAGAGGAATGAAAACTATAGTGGCTATAAGGGAAAAGAAACACAAGTGGAATCATAAGAAAAGGAAGAAATTGAAGCATCTGATGAGGATGATCCATTGAAAAATATTTATTCACAATTCCAAAAAGGCAAGAATAAGTAAGAGTTACTCTTCTAGAAATATGTGGATCACACTAGTGCAACATCTATAACCAATAATTTAGTGTCATTCACTACGAATGTGTGTACATATGATCCCAAATTTCAAGTTTCAGCTTCTATCCCGCACACCCCAATAGCAAATTTCGTAGAAGGAATGAAGGTAGTTGTTATACATACCTATTAAATGATGGATATGTATAGTGGTGATGTGCTCCTAAAAATAGTCAAATAGGTTGTTTGGGAAAAAAATTATAAATAATGGCAAACTCCATGTTCTCAAATTCAATGCACAGGATTCAACCACAAAAATCCGTGAAAAAAATAAAAAACTTATAATCAAAGAAAAAGTACACAAGGAGTTTCTACAAAATCAAATGGTCATGGACCTCAAAACTATGTAATTAAGCAAAATTATATTGTCTAATTCTTTATATCTCTTAGAAGATGTGTCACTCGACTTGAGAGACGACATTAACAAGCATGAGATGTTAGTCATTATACTTTTGAATGAAATATAAAGTAGTGGAAGAACTTATGCACAACATGTAAAAGTAGATCAATCCAAGGAGTAAGCTAACTACACAATGAAGCTCAAAGAGTTTTGGGACATAATAAATAAAAAACTTCGGATGGTCATGTTTGTTGACAATGTGAACAAACATTTTCCAAACAAAGTAAAATCATATAGGTGTGTTTCTTTCCTAAACAAAAAAAGTAGAACTCATTAGGGATGTAATTTTATACCGTTGAAAAGGCTAGGTGATAGAAATTTCTTCAAGATATTGAATACCTAAAGGGGAAATAATGGTAAAAAAGATAAGATCAAGAAATGCCTCACATAATTATAAAAGAAAACATTCAAAGAGGATGATACCCTCTAAAATGACAATATTGAGGTAGGGAAGGCTATTTAATTGATGCAAGCTGAAGTTATAGATCTAAAAAAAATTATAAGGCCTTGAAATATTTAGGAACATATCTCGACAAACTTAGGAAAATTTTGTAGAAGTTGATAGATACTTGGAACGCGCATGAAAAAATTTTGCTACAAGAAGCCCCAAAACTTTTTGAAGAGATCAAAAAGTAGGTTACCCAAGGGCAATAAACTAGGCCAGTGTAATATTGGGTCCCAATTTTGTCTACACAAAATATGAATTTTTTCTAAGTTGTGCATAAGGAAATCTCTCTATGCACACGTGAACCATTTTTCTACTACCCATTTTTAACAATATGCACTTGTATAAGAACAATAACTCAAAACTATAAATACAACAAACATAATAAATATAGTACTCCTAAATTATGCACATATAGATATTTAATAAACACATCTTATAAAAGTAGGATATAGAAAGACTAGGGTTAGGGTTTAGAAATACTGGATCATTCTGTGAGGTATAGAGATGTGATAATGATCTGAAATTCTAAAAATGGTATATATAGTGTCATCAATATAATTATAAATTCTGGGGACCTGAATATGATATCTAGATAGAATCATTTGTACTAGATAAATTTGGAGGTGATTTCATCCTCTGATGATCAATTTCGTCATCTACTATCATGTTCTCCAACTTAACTCTAGCATCTAAAGCACCTTTTTCTTTATTTCTAATATCTACACTTAAAATATTATGATCACATTTATGTATTTGTAATTGGGTTTTCTTTGTCTTTAAATTGTTACTCCCCACTTGTGGCTTAAAAGAGGTTAGTCTATATAACAACCACTTGAGACCAAAGAAATAACCTAGGGTTAGCTAGAAAATTATAGGATAATTTTTTTTATGAGAAGTGTCCACAACCAAGTTACAAGAAAACAATTTTGCCACTAACAAGTTCTGGAACAAAACCTATTTACCAAAACACAAATTTCCTTTATTTACTTCTATCAAGTTCACAAGGTTCAAATTTTAGGGTTACATGTTTGAGTTAGTTTCAGGGAGAAATCTACCCCCATACCCACTCTCTAACAGGCTCATAGTTTCAAATGGATTTTTCTCATAATTACATTCTTCCAAAAATTCCCTTAAACCATTTCCTAATGGATAGGAAATTTTCTCACCTTTCCAGTGATATAAATAAGTCCTCCTAACTCCTTCAGGAATTTAAGATATGGTTCGACGGAGTTTCGGGATCAAATTTTCCCCAAGGGGGACACGTGTCAAGAGGAGGGGAAAACCCCTTTGACAAGGTTGGCGGATCGCGGGGCATTTTTTGGAATTTTTCCCCATGCGGTGCAATAGCGAAATTTCTCTCGAACCTCCGCTACCACCCCCCCCCCCAAGGTGCCAAGTGGCACTCTCTGATTGGCCGCGGGCCGGCGGGGAGAAATAGAAAAATTTTCCAAATTTTTCAAAAATATCAAAGGGAAAAAAGTTTTCGTGCCTCTACCACTTCCTTGTGAGGACACATGGTAGCCTTTGATTGGCTGTGGGCCGACAGAGTGAAATGGAAAATTTTTCCAAAATTTTCAAAAATCTAAAAGGGCAAAAATTTTCCGCGCCTCTGCTGCTGCCTGGTGGAGAGACACGTGGTAGCCTCTAATTGGCTGCAAGCCGGCAGAGCAAAACGGAAAATTTTTCCCAAGCCAATTTTTTGAAAAATTTCCTAAGGGCAATTCAATGGGAAATTTTTGGGTTGCGGGTCTGCTACGGAAAATTTTTCCAAATTTTCCTGCCAAGGCACAAAAACTTCAAAGTGCCATAACTTGAGCTGGAAACCTTTTTTTTGGGAAAACGAGGACTTTTCGGAAATCTCTCGATGCCCTCTTTGCATAACAAACATATATAATTTACATTTTGATAAGTTTTAAGGGTCAATTATTGTGAAATGGATCTGTAAGATTTTAATTTGTGAATTGGCAAGTTTTCCAACTTCTCAATTTGATAAATTTTGAGCTCCTGCTTCACTAAATATGTCAAACAAACATGGAGGATTGGTCTAGGGAGGATTTAGAGTTTTTTAGTGAAGTTGATTTGTCCAATTTATTCAAAGGTTGTATTTTTCCAACAATAGACGGGAAAGAACGACTGTGTAAGCTCCGAATTGAATTTTATTAAGTTTTGGAGGTTATTTCTTGACTGTTATGGTGAATTTGAGTTCCTTAGGTATTAATAATTATAAATTTCAATGTTTCTTATCTTATTATTTGATGTAAGATCGAACAGATCATTTTTTATATAACATGGATTGCCAAAATGAAGTTTTAAATCAGTGAATTGTTTCTTTTTAAGTCTGCATGCCAATTTATCATTTAAAAGTGTGCATGCAAAGTTTTCTAATTGGTTTCATATATTTTCTTATTACATCTTATATTCAATTCTAAGTTATATTATAGTTCAGATTTTAATTCAAATATACATTTTTGCAAAGAATACAACAGTGTCTTTCATTTCCACACAATCTTTCTTTTCCAAAAAGAGATCAAACTTCAATAATAATCCAAATCTAATACGCAAAACACTTTTGAGAAAGGAATGCAATCCTTTAATGATCAACAATTACATGCTTTCAAATTATCAATTTCCATTTGATTTCAAATACAATACATAAAGTATACAACACTGTTACTTATTCCTTTTCAAAACAAAGATATCATTCTCTTGAGAGTAATTTCAAATCCAAGATACATTACAATTTTGAAAACTAATTCCATCCTTTATTCATATTTCAATAATAGTTTTACAACTTATCACTCTTCTAATTTGATTACAAAATACAAAATACAATTCTTATAATATCCTTTACATTTCCTTTCTAAAAACAAAGAACAAGTATAATTCTTATTTACATTTCTCAATTCAAATTCAACTTCCATCTACAATGCAATAACTTCACATTACAATTACTATACATCTCATCCACTCAAGGTGGGAAAGGCTACATTGAATTTGCTCAAAAGAAAGGGATTGTCAAACTGTAAATTTCTTCTTTCTCCAAACAACAACATGTTAGTTTCTCCATCATTTCTTTTTTATTATCACAACAAGAAAGGGGGAAAGGAAATGCTCTCCACCCAACCAATACATCCAATAAGCAGGAATAAGCCATCCTTCCTCGTTCGCCCTCGAGCCCCAACCATATTGAAATAAATAATGAAAGACAAATCATGGCAATAATGGCTTCTACAACAACAAGCAACATTCTTTTCACATGCATAAAACAATAAAATACACAGTCCAAACAAGATAGTAGTTCCCAACTGCATTTAAAATTATTCATAAAACACATAGGCTTGATCAAGCAAGCCAAACAAGAGCAAGGACTATGTGGAGCTCCTTATGCCTTCAAATTTGGAATTATGCATCCACCCAAAATGCATACCACCAATAACACATAACAATCCCATAAACATTATATCTCCCAACCCCTCCTTATTCCCCCCCCCAATTTTATCCCTCATGCGCCCCCCCCCCCCCAAGAGTAAGAAATGCAAACAGTTTCTTTTCCAAGGTGGATCCCAAACCAAAACTCCCTCCTTAATAAAAATAGTGCCATTGGCAATCTCTTATGCCCCCCCATATGAAATCAACATAGTCTTCTCCTACACCATACCCTAAGCATTCTACCCAACCAGCCAAGAATGTAAACACAAACAACATTCAAAAAAAAAAATGCAAGAGAAGGAAAACATTTAAAATACAACTCAAGATGCCTACCTCTCCATAATGGAGTTTGTTCCAAGCTCACAAGCTTTCCACAATGTCAAAGTGCAGTCCAAAACTAGCAAAGTATAAGCATGCAAAAATACTCCAAGCTTCCTCCACAACAAGCTCCAAAACAACAACAAAAAATTCACCCCCAAGAAGAAAATAACAAAGTTTCAACAACCATAAAATGAGCAAGAAGCTTCACTTTTATAGGAGAGGGAAGAGAGAGAGGATGATATGGATCCATGTGGGATGCAACATCATTCTTCCTCATCTCCAAGAGGACATTCAACATCAACACCACAAATCACAATAAATAAAAATGACAAAAATGAATTAGATACTCCAAAATGACCCATACTCCAAAAGGATTGCAAATTTAAAACATGTAAGGGAAGTGTAATTAAAACTTACAAATTGTCACTTCAAAAAGCATTATAATTGCCTAAATTTAACCTCCAAACCATAGGCATGGTTGGTGGATTATTTTAAGAGGTGTGGGACAAGTTTAACTTGTCCCAAAAGCCTCCAAATTTGGTCTCCAAGGAAAAATTTAAATTCCTAAGGAGACGAAGTGTTTAACATTCCAAAATTTGCCTTATATACTCTTATATATTTCTTACACATTCTTACATGTTAAGTTACACACTCTTCCAACATTATTATTTAAAATCAACAACTTTATTAATTACATTCCATGTCCCAATTAAATTTAATATAAATTTTAACTATATGATTTCTCACATTAAAACTATCCACATTTAAATTAACTAAAAGGAGGAACACATTACTAATAAAATACATACAACAATAAATAAAAAGGAACACATAAATAAAACACATATATCCCATGGTCACAATAATGGAAATCCCCCCATGGAAAATCCTAACATAACACAACACACAAAAATATAACACAGTTGCCATGGTGACCTTGTTGAATTCACCCGGAATTTCAATATGGTTAGTCTCCAGTCCCCCGAAATTGTTGTGATTTTTAACCTGCAAAATGCAAATGCCTCCTTCAGCCTAGTGGCCATATTAGAACATCCAAAATGATATAAACAAAATTTGAGAATCATCTAATCATATGAATCAAGACAATATCAAGAATACAACATTATCATTTTTAATTAATTAAATAAACTATATCATCATCAATGATCTATCATACTAGGTCTACCCAAAATATCCAATGTCATAAGTTCAAATCAACATCCATATTATGTCCATGTCAAACAATATATCATCAACCTCATATAAAAAATGTCTCTAGTAACCATCATGCATAATAATTGAATCCAAATCAATAATAACCCATGATCTAACATCTAACCATCATACCAGAGCAAAACATAATAGTGTCCATAATACGATCAATAGTACCAAAATCAGTGTCAAAAAGTGTCAAATTTTGGCACATGAGAATAATTGTTGAATTATGCTTTAAGGAATTGATGCTTCAATTATTTATGCCCAAAGTTCCTTCTTATAGTGTACTTTTATATGAGATCCCTAAACACCTCTAATAGGTTAGGGTACATATGCTTATATAGATTATTTGTGTGAACAATCTCCCACCCAATTGATCCTAAATTTACTAAGGTAATTTGTGTATTTGAAAATATAACAGTTACAAATAGAGATAATAATTGGCTTTGAAAAAAATCAATTGATTTTGTCCTTTATAATTGATTTCATCTAGGTTTAGGTTAGAACCTAATAAGATGCATTAGGAAATAAGTTAAAAGTGGATATGTTACGTATAGGTGTATTGATTTTAAAGGTGTTAAGCCGAATAATAAGTAGTGACCTAGTTGTGTGGAAATTGAGTAAGATATCTATGGATTGAGTCAATAAATGTGTAGATGAGATAATTTTGAGATAAATGCCAGATGCTTATTGTGAGTGCCTTAGGACTGCATTTTGGGAACCACATGAATGTTGTTGTTATTGATTTTGATGGATTTAAATAAGTGATTGGTACTTCTCATAGTATTATCTAGTGATGGAATCAATATCAAAATTAACTCCTAAGGTGAAGTCAAAGGTGGTCTTTTTGAAATTTTGATAGTTGTCATGAGAGTTCCCAATGTTAGTATTCCACCAATAAAATAGGGAGGGATTATACCATGAATGCACATGTTTTAAAGTATTAATGTGATGTGATCTAGGAATACACGTGATTTTCTTGAAATATTGGTATCTTAAGGGTGAGTGGTGAGGGGTTGTCATGAATAATTGAACCACTTAGATTAGATTTATTTTAAGAAGAAAAAATTATTATCCCTTAGAAGGGATTGGTTTTGAGATGATCAGATAACATTAGTTTTTATTTGAATATGCCCTTAGTTGTTTTAATAGGTGTCTCTAATCTCGTAATGTAGTCTTGCCTCTTAGCTTATTCAAGGGTCTCCTTTAATGTGGTAGGGAATAAACACCAAGCCTTATATTATATATTGGATTTTGAGGCTTTAAAGAATATTTTTTTAATATTTTGACTATCTAGATTGTGATTGTCTTTATTTTACATGGATTTCCATTGTTTGATGAATTCATACACTATGATTTAACAAAAAATGATTTAATATGTTAAACCCTAATTGCAAAGTCACGTATGATAAATAAATGCTAAAGTACATATTTGACACCAGCAATAAGCTAGATAAATATAAAACCCTAAGTGTGAGAGAGGGAAAGAATGACTTAGTTGATTTACACTTCTCCTAGGATTGATCTGGATTGGAAAATTGATGAAAAAAGGGGATATTATTGCAAGTATGCAAAAAAATTATGGAACTTTCGGACGAAACTAGACCAGGGTGCTTGAACTGGGGCGAGGGCACCTAGGCACCAGAGACCTCTAGCACTAGAGACCTCTACTAGATGCATGTGACTACGTAGGAGATCAGAGCCATATTTTTCTAGTGTCACACAAGTGACACTGGTAGTCATTGTTGGTCACCTATATGTCACAATATGATCATTGAATACATATGTAACCTATAAAGAGATGTTGACCTAAAAACACTCAAATTACATCAAATCCCAAAAAAACAAGATGCAATATGGGGAGTCAAATTGACCCTGGAAGTCACCCTACTGAGTGAACTTATGACCGATTGCTACACTACATCTCAATCTCCATGTAGTTCTTATGTATGTATGATAGAATCATGCCCTAGAAAACCCTTATGCAAGTACATGTGATAGCGGGCAATAACTAGATGTACTAATGTAAATAGATGTGTGGATGGAAAAATGAACTTCCCCCTCCTATGCATGTATGCTGAAAATGCAGTCCCTTGTCCCTTGAATAAAAGCTAAATGGATTCCTTTGATGCCTTTGGATGTAATCTTAGGTGATGATAATAGATGTTTAGAAATTTTTCCCTTATTTTGGTCACATAGCATTGTATTCATATGATTACCTTGGTTGAATTTTTTAATTGACAACTAGAAGGTCAACCCATAAAAAAAAATAAGATGCCCAAAGATAAAAGAGGCCCAAAAAGAGTGAGTAAGATAAAAATAGGTTGGGGTGGCCAGAGGGGATGAGGACGCATGGGCGTTGGTGTCTAAAGTCATGAAATATGAAGCAATAAAGTTCAGACTAGGTTGTAGGGTGTGGAAGACCAAAGAGAAAGAAAAAAATATAGAAAAGAGGCCAAAGATAACAATCAATTACTAATTTTCTTTCTTAGGAGTCATCCAAATGCAAGTATGTTTTTAGGACTTATAAATGTACCCAAGTGCGTGATTTTGTGTCTACGCACTAATTCACTTGCTAATTGTTTCATGAATTTTATTTTTTAATATATTTTCAAGAAGAAACATTTGTTGAAATTATTTCATTAATATGTTAACCAAATCTTCTAATTAAGTGGTTAAAAGTGACAAAATTTGGTTATGCCATTCTAAAGCATCAACCATTAGGGTTTTATCTAGTAGTTTGGTAATTGCATTAAAGTTGATTTAAATCCACTCTTTATATAGTTTTCTAAAGGCTTTGAGATTAAGAACATTATTGGTTGACCCGTCATAGGAAATAGTTGGTGAGATCCTCCAATGTCTATGGTAGATATGTAAGGAGTTAGAGGTTCATTTTATAATGTTTTCAAACTTGGTTTTGAATTGGAGATTGGGATATTCTATTCCCATGGGAATATAAAGGAAACATAAGTGTAGAAGATTGATTAATAGGTCATATAATGATTTTTTGAGGTTGATATTCCATTTCAAAATACTAGTTTTACATCTGGGAAATGTAACTATTAGTGTTAATTTTCATACGAGCCACCTGATGTAGCATCTTGACAATTACTAGGTATAACGCAATGGATTTTGACTAGTACCAAGAAGAGGATTATTGATATTATTGATGTTATTGCTAGGAGGACTATTAAAGGAATTATTTGTAGGGTTTTAAGATGATCTAAATGGTATTGTTCCATGTTAATTCTAGTTTGGGGAAATTAAACATGTGATCCATCCTTATTAGGAGTGATATACACATTGTGGTCTAAGTGCTTAAAGAGAAGCTACAGATTATTTGGGTGATTCAAACCACATTACATTGAATGGTTGTAGTAGGTTTATATTTTTTAAAAGTGCAATATAAATGATTTCATTCAACGATCATGAAAGGGTGAAAGGAACAACTTAAGTAAAATTGAAACATGTTAAGGCTCGCTATAAAAACCATAAGAGTTGACATGACCATAAATTGATTCTATAAATCCCATGATCTATAAAAAGGGGTGAGATGATTAGAATTATTAGAGTAGAAGATGAAAAATATAAAATTGGAGATAATAATGAATGTGAATATGACTCAATCAATGTTGAAGTAAGATTCACATTGGGTTTATCAGATTGTATGTAGAATAAGAAGGTCAATATGATTATCATCCTTCTCTTCTCAATAATATGTATGTTAGAATATAAGTAGAAGAAAATTTTAGGTCCAACACAAATCAAGATATAAAAATAAATGGTGTAAGAATCGTGGATGTATAAGACAATAATCCACACACCATCAAAGGTGTAAGGTTATAAAATCTAATTCTAGGATAGGGGATGGGGTCTTACATACATTATAAGAATAAAAATAGTAGGCATGTGCATGCAATAAATATATTTAAACTAAGGGTTGTATGCGGCGGGTATAGGAAAGGGTCAAAAATAAGAATACTGAAACATATAAGAATATACTAAGCTACCATTATCAAAGTATGATATATAAAATACAATCAATCAAACCAACATAAAGGAAAAGGAATGGTTGAGGGTACTTAATTTTGTGAAGAAATGTTTGGTGTATTAACCTCCCATGGTTTGTAGCACCTTGTGGAAGAGTTGTTTTGGATAGACCATAAGAGGACTATGTAGAAGGCCTAAATAGAAAAAAGTTGGGGAATTCAAAGACTCGGTTGAACTTTATAGTGCAACTCCTATTCTTGTTACTCTCAGTAATCTAATGCTCAAAAGTATTCTTCCAAGTATAAGTTCCATTAAAATATAACCTTATTATAACTTTAAGGGAAGATTTAAGAGTGAAAACAAAGAAGACTATGTGATGTCCTTATACATGGGTGCATAACTTGAAGTCATGTTCTCTCTTATTTAAGGACATAAACCATGGTCAATGCAGCCATTTGCAAATAATATAACGTAAAGGATAAGGGGGAAATAACATTATGGTAGAATAAACACTATAAAGAAGGTATAAAGGGGATTTAAATGTGTTCCAAAGGTATTGTAGGTAAGAGTGGAAGAGGAAAAAATATAGGGCGGTAAAGGGTTATAAGAAGGTTGAAAAAGGGTAGTAAAACATACTAAGGAAAGTTATAGTGTGTAAGACACAATGACTTGCTTGCCATATACTCCATACCAACCCAAACCAACTCCCTATGATGCCCCTTAACACACAAACTCTGTAGAACCCAAATTTTGTCATGTGCACTTGGCAATATCAGTTTGGCATTATTCCAACATTATCCCATTTACCTAATAATTGATCAACATAAGTCTCCTCTTTATTCTCATACCACAATTTCACTAGTACACAACTATTCTCTAGATTAGCACTTAAGGAATCACTACACACATAATAGGACACATCTACAAACTACCATCTATCTCTGAACAAATTCTAACTTTACCCTAGATAGGATCATGATTCCAGGACAAGTTTGGCCTCAAACTTGTCCCACTTTCTATGATCTTTCCCCTTGTACTTGGAATGGTCATAATTTCAAATAAATAAATAAAATTAATTGATCTAAGTGGTAATTTTGGGCTCGTTGAGAAGAAAATAATTTGAATGTTTACCTATATAAACACATCCACCCTAACTCTTTAGGGGCATTTAGGGATCTCATATCAAAGGAAAAATATGATAAGTACATTAAATAAATAATTGAAACCTCCCATTCCATAAATCATTATGAAAACAAGCTACTCAAATTCTAAATACATCTCTAGTACTATCCTAGATCATAAATCCATGAGCTAAAACTGAGTCACAAATGTTTATTACCAAGTGTGAGGTTTGGATTGAAGGCTCCATCTTATTTAAGGTGTTTTCTACTCTCCATCTCATCATAGGATTATAAAAACTACATGTGAGTTGATATATTTGTTTAGTATTAGTACATAGTGCAACATTCATTGCACAAGTTGGGGTGTGGCGAGGTTAGCACAACTCAAATCATGACTAACCCCATTTTAGGGTTATATATGAGGATAAGTTATATTTAATCACAAGATAATGATTGCATGAAGGATATCCCACACTCTAGCTATTATGATATAAGTGAACTAGATCCATATTAAAAATTCAACTCAAAGCATCAAGGGATATATTTTTATCTTTAATCGAACCTATTATACTTCCAATGAACTTGTCTTGCACACATTTTCAAGTCCCCAAATTTTACAAACAACTTGATGACACTTGTTCAATTTTTGTATGTGGTATCAACACATTGTAAAAAATTTTGAGCTCAATAACTTGGTAGCATCTCTCTATCCCTAAACCTTAAATTTACTTTCATTGTCATATTTATTTCTATTATTTAATTACATAATTTAGGACTATTAATATTATTATTCAGTCATTATGAATACATGTTTACATGAGGAATATATAATTAGGAAGATAACCCTAATTTTTAGATTACATCTTGGTGAACCCACTTATCTATTAATTCATGTCAATTTAGGGTTTCATTCCTCACTCTCGGGCCTTCTGATTTCCAAGATAATTTTCTTCGTGATTTTTGGTCCTAATATTTTTCTACAAAAACCTTATTGGTTTGTTTTTACATTAACACAATGGAAATGGTTCATCCTTATGATATTGAGGCATAATTGAGAAACAAACTAAGGGGACTTATTTAAAAAACCCTTTTAATATTCCAAAGTACTATGCAATGTATTTTCTTGAAAAAAAGCATGTCTTATAACTCAAAAAACTCCCCCAAGTTCTAACATACTAATGAATCGGTAAGTTTTGATTGATCACACTTTTTAAAATTTCTTCAAATCTTATGTGTTGATAAAGGAGACCCTTAAGTGAAACCCTATCATGGTACTCTAAAAAATCCTTAAGATTTATCACATATTGTTTACTTCATTTACTGTGACTAACATGAATAGGCCATAATACCATAAGTTTATTGCTAACACATATTAGAAAATCAATGTATAGTGCATACAACTAATTGATGTAAAAAATTACGATGTATAAGATACAAGATCTTCTTGACAATGGCACTAATATAGTAGTAGACTCTAAAATAATTTTTGATGATGTAATACCTCAAATTGAATATTTGAATCTCCATGATACCATAATGTAGCTAGACCACTTTTCTAACACCACCACTTAACCCATTGATGTCATTCCTCCCTAGGAAAACTTAGTCACCCATGGTAATGATCCCCTATGAAATTTTATAAGTGATATCAATACTCATACATTATTGGCTATTATAACTATTTAAAGTCCCATCTAATACATGATACCACATATAGGAAATTTATTAGCCTTTTTTATCCTCTTGACCATCATCATGCACCAATTAGTGATATTATTGATGCGACATTATCCCTTTTTGATAATATAACACACCATATAATATTACACATAATGCACATATGATCCCAATCATCACCATTTCTAGTGGACTTGTGGTTCTTGATGAGTCAACATATGAGATACGATGTATTCTACCTATTGGTGAGAAAGTTAAGATCACGGGTACCAGTATATTCTTTACTAGTCCCAACTACATCATTCATAGCTTACATCCTCTGATATTTATAGATGATTATCTTCATATCCAACAACCAAACCCACTTGCATGCATATAACTACCCTTACAAGTTCAACATCATGCAATAACCTTTCTATTCCTCACACTCACTCACGTAGATATCCTTTATAGAGAGCATTGTTTTTTTTACAAAATTACAATCAATTTTATCCCAAAAAATAAATTTTGAAATCACACAAACTTACTCAGAGGGTTGTAACAAGAGAAAATAGTAGGTGAGGCTTAAATAAAATGAATATATATTTAAGAATGAGAGAATGAATATTTTTTTCACATGGGTTTGGTAATGAGAAGTGAAAAATGGATCTCAAGGTTGTTTTTTTATTTTTGTTTTCGGAATAAATATCCATTTTAGGTTTGGATTTCTAAACCTAATTTAACATTATAGATATCAATTAATTGAAAATTGATATATGTTTTCATTATTTATTTTTTTTAAATGTTTTTTTCGAAGTTGCCACATTTTGGCCCATCATTACCTTGCAATCACCCCTAGTCTTCCTAGTTTATATCTCCCCATTTTTCTAAACATTTACCAGAACCGTAATAGTATGGATATGATCAACTGAAACAATACCACTATGGTTATGGTTATTTGTTTTGTGGGCCCTTTTGAACCTTTTTTTGGGTCCTTTGGAGTTCGCTCTCCTCTTTTTATGGTATGTCTTACCTGTTGTGTGTCAGTTTGCATACTAATGGGATTTTAATTTGATTTCAAGAAGTATATAAATATATAAATGCATTAATTCATCCAAGACAATGTAACAGTCACACAAGAAATGAATTGATTGATTTGAGTGAACAAATGAGCATCCCCATGCCAAAGGAAGAACTCAAGCAGTTGGAGAGCACAAATTGTTTAGTGCTTGTTGTATTTATTGAAAGAATGGTTGAGACACTTGCATTATCATGTGTTTATTTCAAACTTGTTCCATTAAGGCATGGATCTAATTGAGACAAACCCATATATCCACACTTCTTTTCACTATTTTGCATGAAGTTGGTACCAATTAGGGTTGGAAAAAGAGTAGTTTCCTCGTGACTCACATAAAATTCTGTAAAAGTGAGAGGTGTTTTAATATTGAGAGCAGAGGATCATGATTATTAAATTTATTTTGTAGTTGTTTGACAATTTCTAACATGGATGTGTTAAGTGCTTGGTTGTGTTGCTTAAGGAGTGTTATCATTCTAATCAAGGTGTTCAAATTTCACTAATATTTTTTGGGTTTGGGTTGCCTAGTTTGTTGGACTTATTTTCCATTTCCTATACTAACTTCACAACCTCTTTACCAGACAACTAAACATACCTTACCCAAAACCACCAGCCTCTATATCCTCACAATCACTTTCAACCCTCAATAATCATCATCTCTTGCTCCAAAAGCCTTTCACACACATCCAGTTAAAATACTAAATTTAATTTTCAACCAATCCAAAAACGCCTATTGGTAGACTCATCTAACTAAAACATTACAACCTCTCACCAAAATCAAAATCAAACTAACCTAAACAATGACACTAATAGTGTAGCAATCAATAAGGCCCAGGAAGAGGAAGAAACACACAAAGAATCAAGAGCATATCACTGACTATCCGAGCATATAATAACACAAAAATATATTCAACTATAGGAGGGGAAGAGGAAGCCAGCCCAGAGCCAATACGAGTATGGGGACAGATGTACAGGAGAGTAGCGAAAACAAGGGCGAATCGGATATCCTAGAGTTGAATCACGATTTGTTCGGAAGATAACATTAAAATTAACAAAATTTAATAAATAGATCTATATAGAAATTATAGTTAAGCAAAAATATAAATTCAAAATACTTTTTTTATAACTTTAATGCAGTATGTAGTGGTTAAAGACTTAGTATTATGTGTTTTTTTAATTATGTCATATGAGTTTTACAAGTATAGCAATTTTCAAAAATATGTACATATGTTTATTTTTTGAAATAGCCATAATGGCAATGTCTTCTTTGGTTACTTGTAAGAATAAAACAAATTGTTTGATTTATAACAATCGTGCTAAACATGGTTTGGCTTGGGGAGGCATAACTACTTTCTTGAGAAAGAAATTGGGCTGCAATTCTTACCAAAAGACAATGAGTATAAATATTAAGATGTATTTAAAATAGTTTAATAATCGGTAAATGCTAATATTTGAGGAAGCACATTTGTAAAAAAATTACATTGAAATGAGGAAACATACCTTCATCTTGAGTTACAATGATTTATTTGATGATATTATTTTTGTTTATTGTGAATGTGTCATGCAATGAAAACTTTTCCAACAGTTCTATCACAACTTCTATCTTCTAGGTATTATGCATGTGTTGTTGAACTTAGTGAAGGCATAGGTTCAAGTAAACCTTTATTTTTACCAATACATTGTATTTTTATATTGTGTGTGCTCTTGATATTGCATAGTATAAGATGACAATATGAATATGCACATTCTTGTTGATATCTGGTGTGGTATGTTGTTTCGTTATGCAATGGTGTGAAACGATCAATTTAGCAATGTTACAATTCTTGCATGTAGGCTTGAAAGGGATTTGAATAGGATTTTGCAATTGTTAAACTTCCTTCTACCTATTCAAAATGATTAAAAAAACTTTTCGTGATTTGATATATGTGTAATTCAATTTTAGAAACATGGTGAAGTGAATTGAATGAGCTATATCAATGAATACTTCAATAATGAAATGAAATAAAGTTGTTGGTTCAAAATGATGAAAAAATTATCATGATCAGTTGCAAGTGGTGTATCCATTCCATTTGGAACAATAATATCCCTCTTTGAATTTAATGATTCATTATCTATAATCACTATTTTATAGTTTTACCAAAGAATAAGAAATCAATGAAATGTTTCTATTGAAATGGAACATGGGAGACTCTTTTAAGAGTGTGTGTTGGTTGGGTGAAGTAGAAATTGATTTCAAGATTAAATGATTTTTTACCCACAGTGATTCAGTGTCTATCATTAATTTCCTTGTTGGTAAAGGAGGTACCTACCTTGAACCATTGGTCATTTTATTCAGTATAATTTCTCTCTTTTTTTGCCCTATACTACTCAAATTTATAACATCTTCGGTAGACCTCTCTTAATAGTCATAATTAACCCTCTTTTTTATGAATAAGATCTTATATTATATTAATAAGTAAAATGATACCAGATAATTCATAAAAAAATTGGGCAGCATGGAAGCACACCCCAAAACCACGAACTAAACTAGGCAACAACAAAGCCTAGGAACTCTAATTTTGAATTATAAATTAATCTAAAATCACTTACTATTATCATTATTATTTTTATCTTTGATTGTTTCCTTGCATCGCCCTTTTCAGCATGGTTGCATTTCTTGTTCTTCATCGTGGAATTTTCATTACTAGAAGTTATCATATTAAATGATATTTAGTCTCAAGTACTCACCATCTCAAGTATTTGAGGAGAATAAATATGCCTTTTCCCCTCTTTCAACTAATTTTCAGTTTTCTAAATCTAGAATTCTGCATGAATTGTGGTAAACAATCACCACACAATTTAAACTTGAAATAAATACTAGCAATTCTAAATCATCAGCTTGAAGGAACATAAACGAGAAATAATATATGGGCTTTAGCACATAACTAAAAAGCTATAAATATCTCAAAACTAATGTACATAAATTTCTATGGTAAACTACACTTTTTGTATAAAACATATAATCTGATATCTATGTTAAAAACATAAACTTGTATTTTCTTGGTTATTATCCATATGTAATATTAAATTACACAATATCAAACGAATAATGAATATGCCTATTTAAATTGTAAAAGAATATGAATTTCATCGTGTACCTTTCTCAGTGTATAGATGAAATTAGATGACACTTTTTTGGAAATGTATTTTTCATTATCAAATTTTGGTATATGCATCAAAAGATGAAAAAATACAATATAATTGTCAATATAAATGTTTTGTACTATGTGAAATAATGAAAATTTCAACATTAAACAATTCATCTATCATGATTTATTCCAAGCAAGAAGTCTATGCAATTGTCTTACATATTGATTTAACCTAAATGGTTAATATTTATAGGGGGCAATAACCTGATATTATATTATCCTAATCAAATAATTTCCAAAGATAATTATATCAATATCATGAATAATACAATGAAACAGAGGTAGAATAGTGATAGATACAATGTAAACAAAGTACTTGACAATGAAATAGATAAGAAGTACTTATCTAATATTATAGACTTATATTTTGATATAGGAAAACCTAACTTAATGGAAAAGGATAGTAAATGGTCTAACAGAGGATTCATCTAATGAAAATGTGTCATGCTGAAGATAGCTACCTAGACCAAAGGTGTATGGCATTGCCCTAAAGCATACCTTTCATATATGGAACTTTCTCCCTCTACCCTTATCTAGGTCTATGCATTTACTATCCCCTAAAAATTTACTCCTTTCTATGAATTATGTCCTAATATAATCCCATCTGATAATTTGGACCTGTGATATTGTTTGGTTCTCTTTGTGTAGACTGATTAGAATATTTAAAACCCTAGATGACGAAGGATTCCTATAAAACAAACATTAGTTTTGTGTGTCTGAAACCCTGTGCACCACCTGAAAACATCATCTGCTACTTTGAATAGAGATCAAACCATGCACATTGTTTCTCACGTTGCATGTGATATCTAGAGTTTACACAAAAATATTGATAATGATGGTCTTACAATGTAGTGTAATTATACTTTAACATTTTGCACTCTTTTGGCTTGAATTTTAACAATGTTCTTTTCTTGCTTGCAGATCTTTGAGTGGATGATTTCTCTAGAATGATTATACAAAGTATATAAATGCTAAAGGGAATTCTGGGTAGCATATTTTCTTATAATTTATCATTGGAATTTTAAGAGTTGAGTAGATATATTTACCTCTGTTAATTAGAGATTAATCAACTAGATAGAACACACACACACACACTACACACACAGAGACACACACACACTTACTTTTACATGCATGTTGTGCTATCTAAAAAAATGGAATAAATTTGAACTAGAAGTGTACCATCAAATAATTTTAAAATTGGATTAAAGTATTACCATTAGAGGAAAAGGGACTAAAGAGACTAGGTCGTCCCATATTGTACGGATGCACTAAGGCCCTTTGCAGATGATATGGTATCCAGATACATGTATGAGTTACTTTGAGAGTTGGGATTATAATATGTGATGATATAACCTAATTTTTATGAATTAATATAAAGGCCATTACGTGAACAACAAATAGGTTGTATGTGGGTGAGTAAGAAATGAGTGACATATAGCTCAAGGGATAACATAGTTTTCCAAATTGAGAATGTGTAGGTTTAATTCCCAAAGTAATGTAAAATTTGTATGTTTTTCTTATACATGAATCAGCATTAATGAGCATCTACATATTCCCCAATTTAATTACAGATTTGAAAATCATTTTCTTAAAGGAAAATTCACTTGAGTGTCGTAGACACTCTTTGTACCTTCGCTCAAAGCACCTTGTGCTTGTGTTAGGACTTTGTCTCTTGTTATAGTTGTGTTTGTTTTGCCAAAATAAGTACATGTAGATTAAAAAAAAGTGTATTTAATATCCATAATATAGGAAATCAAAATTTAATTTGAAACTTTTGAAACTTAGTGTGATAAAAAACAATATGTAAGTATAAAAGACAAAACAAAGAAAAGAGTGCACTTAATAGTGTTTCATGATAGAGAGGGATAGACTGCTCTTGTTACTATTTCCATGGATGATTTTCTGTTTTTTATATTGGATATTGGTTAGAAGGACTTAAGGGCGACCAGTCCCTAAGTGGAAACTACTATGGAGAATAGAAATAAATTAAAATGCAATCTACATGGTATAAGAGAATTCTATATGAGGAGATATTCCAATTTATCTGCATATCCCTCTATAAAAACACATGATTAATGGAAGAGTTCAAGCCTATGAGGATAACAATTCACCTTGACACTTAGTAATACTCCATGGATAAGTTCCATTGTAAATGAACACGAACCTAATTGATTTGCAAACGAAGACATAATGTATTAAGAAAATACTAGTTTGTACATACCCTTTGTGTCATCATAATCTGAACTGTTCCATGCATCATGTAACTAAAACTAAGTAAAGAGACTTGTAAATGTCACTAATAAATTGTACCAAATTATTGAAAATTATCTGAATCTTGCCCCAAGGATGGAAGTGTATGTAATAGGTTGACAAAATTCCCATATGTTATGGTCACTGTTATGTCATGGTTTTGGTACCCTATATGTTTTCTGATCCAAGTCGGTTTCTGATCCAATTTTTGAAACTCTACATTATTTTCATTTGTAACTGTGTCATTCTATGTTTCTTTATTGTGTACCATTGTCATAAGGTTAAGGTATCATTTCGATTGTTTCCCCCTTTGTTTATGGGCACGTGAAAGCAGATACAATTTTACTATAGCTTAAACAATAGGACCTCTAGATAATGTGCACATGTGTTGTAGCATTCCTTCAAGGTGGAAATACGGGAGTGGGCATGGTGTATACTATTACACATACATAGTAATATATTATGGAAAAACTAGAAAAGTGTAAGTAGCAATAAATAGGAGAAACATGTAGTAATAAATGGAAGAAAAAGCATGCAAGGGTGCCATAAATATAACAGTCATGGTAAAAATATGTTGCACATATAGGACACCACATAGGATGCCATAATACACATTAAGTCACTTAAGGCCAAAAATAAGTAATAGTCGAGTAATATAGGGCATTACCCACAAGCAAAGTGAAAGGATTGAGACAAACATGCAAAATAAGAAACACAACCATAACATGAAGATGATATCTGACTTAGAAGTAACCTACAAAATAGATACTACACATGAAACAACCATTAACATGTTAGATTCATAAATAATTTGATATAATGTATATACTAAGTGAAAGAGGTAAATTAAGGAAATTAGGAAAGATTAGAATAATAGCATCATGTATGTGAGAAGGTGTAAAGTGGATACCCCTAGTAGTTGTAGAAGAACTGATAAGAGAGTAGTGTCAAGAATTCTGCATTATATAAAAATATTTTTGTATCCTACATCCAACTCAATATACCATGTGAATGCACATGTTTATATAAAAAGGATATAGCATACTATGTATCAAAATATCATGATAAGTAATATGAAACATACATAGTATAAGTGTGCAATAGAAACATGAATAGTATAAGTGTGCAATAGAAACATGAATAGTATAAGAGTGCAATAGAAATAACCAAGCAAGAGCGATGAAAATATTTTTTGGATGTTTGTATATATTTGAGAGTTTTTGGATTTTTAGCATATTTGTATGTTTTTATATATTTAGTCCCCTAAGGACATATATGGAAATATATTATCCAAAGAGAAGGAAGAGTGATCCAAGAATTCCCCCAAGAGGAATATTTATATTTTTAATGTGTTTCCAGAGAGGGGAAGTAAGGTTTAACCTAGTGTATGTGTGTAAAAATTGAGGTTTGGGTGTTTAGAAAATACCTCAATAGTAAATTTTAACATATAAAAAAATTGTGTCAACTAGAAATAAGGAGGAATTCGGATTCCCCCAATGTGGGGGTGTAGAGTGAGGTCCCAATCATCGTAAGCTGCTCTCTCAACAATCAGAGTTAAACCTATAAAAACAGTATGTCATTGATCTATGATGAGTGGAATCATATGAACCCTAGTGGTGTGAGTCAATATAAAATATATCCATAGGTGAGGCGAGCGACTGATTACGTGCATGGCTCGAATGGTGCGAAATAAGATACATATAAATATGAAATTCCTAATGATGGTGGAATAGTAGTCATAACAACATTGTTAGTATTGGGATCTTTTAATACTAAGCATTATTATTTTGTGGCCCATATTAAGAGTATAGCTTTGGTTAGTAGGTTGTACATTTGGATCTTATTGTGGGGTCATAATATGGTGGATGAATCCTTAAAACCATCTTAGTAGGAGGATGTTGATCGTGCATGGTTATAGATTCTGACGAGTGAATGCAACATTGACACATAGGAGTAGGATGATCAATCAAGGTTTCATTTACAAAATAGTGACGATAACCTTATATTCAAGTAATTTGTGATTAGAATCAAGTGCATATAAACATTATTATTTTCTTGATTTCTATTGATCTTATCGAAGTCTCCAGAAATGTTGATTATGATTTCATTGTAACCAATGATGAGGAGTAGTACTCATTAGATTAGGAAACAAAATCACATTACTCAGCAATTAGTGTGTGCAAGATATGATGTGGCCTAGCATAGTGAAATAATTATAAGGGTTCCCTCTCGAGAGGAGTGAATCATGGTGGATGTCTATGTAGAGGTGGATGGAGGCAAGATGTATCACCGTGATGAAGGACCTTGACCTCATGTGTATAGGAGGATGAAGAATGTGAAGCTACTGCAATATTGTTAGTGGATGGAACATGGTTGTGCAAAGTGTGTGGATGTGAAGGAGTGGTATATGTTTCATGTGTGGGTGTAACATGGTGTGGATTATGTATTTATTATTTTAATCCAATGTAATCAGAAGACACATCATGGGTAAAATATTCATGTTGTTTCCTACAATAAATTTTGCTTAAGAGGAAAAGATGAATTTACGACAAAATATGTAATGCATTTCCAAATTAATAGGCTGATATAGTAAATGATACATGTAATATTTGAAATGTAAGATATAATCACTAATAGATTAAGATATTTTCTTGATGTAATGATTGAAAAACATTCATATGTAACATTAGGTCCATTATTAAAGATAACCCGCCTAAGAAATTCTTCTGTCTATGTCAAGAAAAGTTATGTACATACTCCACAAGGAAAATGATGTAATCCAATATAATGTAATTCCTATGATACTATGAGGGAATGACTTTGAGAAACAACCTATCATTAGGTATTTGTAAGCCATTGCATTACAAATAACCCTTTAGATGCATGTAAGGGTTACATGTTCCATTGAAATATTGTAAAACGTATGCATGGTAAAACCTTTAGGAAAGGAAAAATTGAATATCTTCTTAGGAATAGGATTACAATAAATGAAATTACGATTGAGAATAACATAATAGCCTTGCTTTCAGGTGTAAGATTATGAACCTGATTTTGTAAGACACCTACAACATGCATGAGAGAAATGAATTTGAGTGGAGGAATATTATAGACATTAAGAGGCTCATTGAGTGTTTGCACCTTTCCATTATATGTAGGAACGGCAACCCTATTGGGTTGGAATTGAATCTTTGGTCTGTGTTTACCATTTTTGGTCAATTATTGAAAGGGGGTACCCAAAATTTTGAATTTAGTTGGAAGGAAAGATTTTCTTGATTTAACCCAACACATGTCTTTTATAGGGAAGAAAACCGTTGAGACTAGAAGAATATTATGATCAAGAATGGGGTCCTGAGAATGACTTATATAAATGGATTGCACAAGCTGAAGACTATAATTGTAGAGGTCATGTTTAAAAACATCTCTCGATAGATTCTAGATCACATGAAGTTTTTATAACTCGGACTCAGACATTGAAAATTATTCTAAATACATTTAAATGGCCTTCAATTTCCCCTTTACAAAAGCACCGGTCATTGGCAATAAAAATCCCATGAGATGCTAAGGAAATTCATTGGTGGGATATTTTTCTCAAAGTCACAATACAAAGGGTTGAAGCTATAGTGTTTTGTACAAAATTAGAAATTCATGAGACAAAGACAAACCAAAACACCACATGACATTCATTTGGTCGTTAAATTCAACACCAAACATCAAAAGGGCCACGCAACATCATTACGGCTTTCCCCAAATATTTTAGCTTCAGTGGACGTGAGACCTACAAAATAAGCCACATTCCATAATCTTTTAGGTCTGGGATTGAGTCAGGAAAGGTCAAAGGACACGCAGTGTAATTGAAAAGGCAGACACATGGAAGATGATCAATGACCAAGGAATGGATATGTGGTGACATTTCATCACATTTTAAGGTAGATGCACCCGACAAACGTGAGGTCTACGGAATCAACCAAGGTTGATAATATTTTAGATCCATAGTGGGGTGATCAGGACAACTACTGCAAACAAAGGAGGCCACATGGCATAGATCCAATGACTAGAACGAGCATGTGGCAGCATTCCATCATAATTTGAGCATATAGGATCTGGTGATCTCAAACCACAAAATGAACTGCATTCTATTAATCTTCATGTCCAAGTATTCTAAGGTAGTTATGGCACTATAGGTGGAATATTTCTATAAAGCCAAAAGTTTAATTCCTCCCAAGTTAAAATTTATGACACAAAGGCAAATTCTGACAAGACTGACAACCTGAAGCTACATGGAGCCTTCTTATTAGCTTGCCTTTCGCAATCTAAAAAATCCAATGAAAAATCAAGGTCTAACACAGAAAAGTGTGAAGGGGCATGAAGCTTCCTCATTGATCAATACTTCGCAGCATGAAGGGGAGATAAAATAAAAAATTGACACCTCGAAGAGCATGGAGCTTTCCTCTTGGCTCGTGCTTCGCAGTTATCAATTAAGAGCTAAAGAAAGTCTAACAAACTGAGAAACATGGGATATTCTTATTAGTTTGCACTTCACAATCTAATAGGGATATTTTAAATAAAAATACACTGTGAAGGTCCATGTAGCCTTCTCATTGGTTTGTACTTCATAATGAAGGTAAAACAGAGGACTGACACTGTAAAATCTAAAGCATACGCAGTAATTAGTATTGGCTCACATTTCTAAAGGAAGAAAATCCTGATCCCATGAGCCAACCAGAGATGGAAACATGAAAAAAGGTCAGGAAAACTGACACATGGGAAGACTCAATCTCTGAGCTAATTATAGGCCACCACATGCCACTCTCTTGTTCATCCCAATAGATAGATTTTCATACGGTCATATCTTTTGATCTACAGTTCCAAATTTAATAAAATTGGTCTCATTGGAAAAATCTCGTCCTGATCTTCATGATGAAATCATTCAAATCCCAAATTGATGGAATTTTATAGGAGAAAAAGGGATAAAACAAGCTCAACCCCCATTTTTGAAGCTCAACTAACTCAAAGTCAAGACAAATCCGACGGTGAAGGCCAAAAATAAACAATTTTACATGGCAAAATGAAGAGTGCATGGAGAAAAATATTATTTTATTATTTTACATGGATAAATATAGAATTGGATTGTTTTTAATCAAAATTGTGGGGAAATGGGTGGTTTGAACTGCTAGTGTGTTTTTCTACATGAGTGGCTATTTTTGGATTTGTTTCCAAACAGCCAGTTAGGCTAATTTTAGCATAGGCTCTTTTTTAGAGCTTGGGAGACAATCTCTTTTAATTAAAATATGCTTATGCACAAGTTTAAGGGGGCATTATTTTTTCTACAGACTTGTATGCATAACCTCATACTTACGCACCTTGTGGATGAATAAAATTATTTTTTCCTCCATTTTTAAGCTTTGTGAAGTGTGTCATAGTAGATTAAAAGCGTGTTTCAGTGAGTAAAATTATTCATTTGCATGTTAATAATCTTACAGCACCTCCATTAAGTTGTTTTGTATGTTTTTCATCCCATATAAGTGTATTTCAATGCCTTTTTGAGTGTAAAATTTTTCAAATAAGCAATTGTAGTGAAGTCCATCAATTCTTTTACCGATCATTAAGTGTGCTTCCGTATAAGTTAAGTCTCAAAATATTTGGTGTATCACCCCTTTTCCATTTTTAGTTATTTTTAGTTTACTTTTATTCCTCAACCCCCATCGATTTTATTAGTTTTAGGTGATCCATCAAGGGAACCAACCCACTCTAGAGGTTCTCCTCATTCTGAGGCACCCACAACTTAGAAGAGATCCCATTGTACTAGCCAAAGTCAAATTCATATAGCCTATCCAAAAAAAAGGTGCACTTCAGACCGATAGCATTTTTTTGGCATGCCCAGTGGGACCACAAACCATATTGTAGCATTATTCTCAGCATGCAGATGAAGATGGTGTTTTTGCATGACTATTCCTAAAATTTTAGCTCATCTAGATCAGCAACTCGACCTATTTTTTGTAGGAGTGTTCAGTACTCAAGAGGATATAAATGAAGATCTACGAGTAGTAATCAGTCAATAAATATTCAATTAGTTTCAGTTGTTTTCCACCATCACTATTTTGGACAAGGATTTTGACATATCTACACTTATACAAAAAAAGATTAGTTGCTGCTAGAAGGGTCTAATTGCAGATTTTGGTATGTTCCATGCCTAAGGTGAGAACTAGATTAGCAACAAGAGGTATTCCATTTAAATTTGATCAATTACCTTTGTATTATGTTAGAAGAAGAAAGCTTGGAAATACTACACCTTACAATAGGCCTAATATTACCAATCCTCCATCTCCAAGCCCGAATTTTGTGTTTCAGATTCCTATCTTTCCAATGGAAGCTAGAAATCATCCTTTTGTGCCCTTTACTAATGGTATCCCTTTGTAAATTGTTGTTTATCATGATATACCTGTTGTTGCCTTAAAAATCCTTCCATATTCACGGGTAAAAAATAAGTTACCTCTACCAAACATATTAGAGATGTTGTAACCCTTTTTTTGTGCATAATGTCACTCATGAAGATAATGCTTTAAGACTATTAGCTTCTTCTTTTAAAGTTCAAGGCCTTCAATGGTATAGAATTTTGACCGTAGGATCAATCACCACTTGGGATTCACTAGGTGAAGCCTTATGTAAACAATTTGAAGACAAATCTGATCATTTATCCCTTATTGATCAGCTTACTACCATTAAATGTGCACCCCAAGAGTTCATGACAAACTTCAATTTGAGATTTACTGTGGCTTGGGAAAAGATTCCAACAAAAATTAAGCCTACTCCTGAACATGTTTTTTTGTATATTTGTGTGCATTAAATAGTGGCATTGTTATCATGATCTATTCCATGGGTAGTGCTACTCTTCCTGCAGCCTTTGACATTACAATAAGAGTAGAAAACAACCTTATACAAGCTAGAAAATTGGCCCCTAGACCTGTTAGTGCAAATCAAAAGTACCCCTGGATGTTTTCTCAGATTTCTAGTTTGATAATGGGCATCCAGTGTGATTTCTCAACATGGAATCTTTTCCCCAAGTGTGGGACTTGCAAAAAATGGAAAGAAACTCTCCAGATTAAAGGTTGGTTCCTCTACTCCTCTGATCATATGTATGCATGAAATTTGTAGAGGTTTAACTAAAAATTCTACTCATATTCTGCCAAGGAGACAAGGATAGAAAGAAAAAAAAAATTGAAGATAAAACTAAACTAACAAGGTGATACACCAAAGGAGTGGTAAACATCTATTTCTGTAGATTGACACAAATTATAGAAATGCAACACAAATCATGCACAAATTGCTAAAATTGTAATGAAAGATCAGGATAGAGAAAACAACACAAGAAGGGATTAAAAATCATTCACAAAGCTTGCATTGTCATTTCCATTTTTAAATACAGTGCATTATAATAGCAAGGAGGTAGAAAACATGTTGTAGTCCTAAAAAAGGTCTGATATTCCACAAATCCACTTGCCAGGATGAAGGAGGGAGCCTGCAGAACATAAAAACGTCCAACCCTTTACAAATGAGCCAAATCTAGCTTTTAATAATGAAAACTCGAGCTCAGGAAGGAGAAACGTGAGAAAAATGAAAGGAATCATTCAACCACCGACCAGATCCATCAAAAACAAGCATGGGTACCCTTAAAATTTCATTCCCCAAGATTTTTGACCATGCTGGAGAAGAATGGAAGCCATACTGCATTAAAAATGGTGGTTGAATGTCGATTCTTCTCTTTTCCCCATGCCAAAGGCATTTTTTTATTTTTCTCTCACCAAACTCCATCAAAAAACAAAATTGAAGATTCCATCATGTAGAGGACTTCAATAGCTTTCCAATGACACCAAAATCGAGAAAAACCAAGATCTAGATTGAAAGATATGCACCTCTAAAGATTTAGGGAAAAACAGGGGCAAAAATCAGGTCGGCAGGCCGAAACCCAAAAAATTTCCCCTTTTTTTGAATTTGGGAAAATTTTCCCAAAAAGCTCTACGCCCTACCGCTCCACTACCATGTGGCACATTTTTATTGGTCCATGGATTCAAATGACCATTTTACGCCTTTTTTGCATTTTGGAAAAAATTTCAAAATCGCTCCGCACCCCGCCACTCTGCTACCACGTGGCGCTCTCCAATTAGACGTGAGCCTACGCTCCAAATTCTTCCTTTGCGTTTCTAACCACTTTGGAAAAATTTCCAAGTTTCCCCTATGCCCCCAACCTCCACCATGAATAGGACATGTGGTATTTTCTTATTAGTCCACAAGGATATGCTCCAAATTTTCATTTCCTCCTTGGCAGGCCTACGGGCCAATTTTTTCCCTTTCACCTTTTGTTATTTTGGCAATCACACTGATAGTTCACTCAACCCATCTGACCTCCTATAGACATATGGACATGTGGTGGCCTCCTGATTAGTTCATCAACAGTTTGATAGTAGGATCAATAACTTTTCTTGTACGATCCCGCTGGGTCCGACCTCCACCGCCTTGTGTAAACATTTCTGATTGGAAAAATGCAGATCATTAAACCCTTATTTAATAACTTACAACCATAAAAAAAAAACCACTAGAGTTCATGGCAAACTTCAATTTGGGATTTACTAGGATTTAGAAGGAAAGGATTTTACCTTTCAAGGAAAGGTGAAGCATTCACATAATTATTCATTTCTGTATTATTTTCATGCAAAATCCAGATAATATTGAGTGCTTATGATTCAGTTTGTGGGTAGAACTACTCTTGACTAAGCAATCTTTAAATAAGGAAATAATGAGAATAAAAAAGCCTTAATAAGCAGTGGGAAAAATTTGGCCCCTAAGACCTTCTATACCTCTATCTATCCCTGAATTAGTCTCTTATTCTTCCAGTTGCTAAAAAGCCACCATTACGACCTCTACGGTTCATGGCCTAGTGACATAGATGACTTAAAAGGTGTTTTATCTAGAGCTATGGTGAATGAGAATATGTGCAGCTGAAAAGAAATCAAGCTTCAAGAAAATAGGACCATTTCAGACACCTTTTCTGATCCTTACAACAATGTATATGCCTATTTTTCAAGTTTTTAGACGGTACATATCACAGCATCAACCATGCCATTACTAGTAACTGAAAAACAACTACAGTATTTCTAATCTTAATGCCCCTACAACTTTGAGGGAATTGGTTCCTAGTGCAAACAAACATGATGCTAGATCCTAACATGCAACCTAGAAAGCCAAATACAATCCTAGAGATGGTACCACAAGGTTTTACAGTACCACAAATGAATCAAGAGGAGGCATACTATCATGCTCAACAAAGTGCATATCTTGTAACACAAGGAGACTCAAACCTTGCACAAGTACAACAGGGACATCCAGATTCAACAATGGTTAACTATGAAATTATAGATCATGTGGTTGTAAATCAAGAAATTGGAGCTAAGGAAAGAGTTTAATTTGTTGTAGTTGTTACTAGATCAAGAAAAAGAACTATGGAGGCAAATTTAGGTGAAAAAACTGTTGTACCAACTCAAAGCAATTAGAATATTATTGTTGGTAAAAGTTCTTCCTCTTCCCAAGTTGAAGAACAAGTTGTTGTTTTACGAAATCATATTAAGGTAGGAACTATTCCATTCAATATAGTGGATCATATGAAGAAAACTAATGTCACTATGAGCATGTGGGAAACATTATCTATTCTGAGACAAAAGGACTTGTTGATCCAAGAGCTTGCAGGTCTAAAATTAACATCAAAAGAGACTAACCAAGATGATAATATAACCAACAGGGTGATGGCAATTATAGACCATCAAACTAAGGGTACAAAAAAAACAAGCATTAAAAGTGACAAAAATAGTTGTTGGTGGGGTAAAAATAATTAAGCCACCTCGTTTCTATCTTTTACTAATTATCGGAGACTCATTAGTTCATAATTACATGGTTGATGGTGGAGCTAGTAGCACTATTATGCCCAAGTTAGTTGTTGAAAAATTAGTTCTTAAGTGTGAACCAAGTACCAAAGGAGTATTACAACTTGATGGTTTATTAACTAAGAACATTAGAATGATAAAAGATCTAAAACTAACCTTGCATGTTTTTCCAAGTGTTAAAATTTCACAAGATGTGATGGTGATGGATTTACCACCTTATTTTACTATGTTTATCTAGAGACTTCACATCCAAGATTGATGGTTATCTTTCAGCTAATTGGACATATCCCATTTTTAGAACCAAGTATGGAACTAAAGTTACCATGAATTCTGGGCCTTTGTCAAATTTTCACATTGAGCCTTACACACCTAGTGCCATAAATACAAATTATGTTATAAGTGAAGAGTAGCTAGGTGAGTCTGAGTTTGAAATTGGGTATGCATTAGAAGGTGTTCCAAATTTATTTAAGGATGAAAGGACTAATGAGGATTATGAATAGACCCTTGGAGAATCATTGAAGAATAGAGCCTTGGAATTTATTGCATTCATGGAGATAATGTTGAAATACTAGCTATAGAGAAGGAAAATCAGCAAGATGATGGTTTATGGAAATTTTATTTTGATGGCTCTAAAATCCAACATGGTTCAGGAGCTAGTTTTATGTTGATTTCACCTTCAAAATAGAAGCATTTATCGATTAGGTTTTAATTTGGTTGTTCTAACAATGTTTCATAATATGAGGCACTTATCCACGGTTTAGAGTGGACAAGGAAAAGGGGAATCAAGAAGTTGTAGGCTTTTGGAGACTGAGCTTGTTATTCATCAGGTAAGAGATTCTAATACTTTCCAGAATACATTAATGAGAACCTATAGATATAGAGTGTGGGACATGCTTGAGGATTTTTTTGCTTTCAATTTTCAAACTATTCCTAGAGATAGAAACAAACATGTTGATAGGCTTGAAGCCATTGGGTCTTAGTTTGACATACCTGTAAATATCATAAATGATAAGTTACAGCCTCATATCAAGGTTATAGTAAGGCCATCCATTCCTGATAATAATGCACATTGGCAAGTTTTTGATGATGATGCACATATAATCAGATTTTTGTAGGAAGAGGCTGAATTTTCAGCTCAAAATCAAGGAAAACTATTGAATAGATATGAGGAACAGATTTTTCAGCTCAAGAAAAACATGATCCCAAAAGGTCTTGTGATTTTGAAAGCCATCTTTAGAGGAAATGATGAAATGAAGCATGAGAGGGTTGTCTTTGCTGCAGAAATAGATCAACATGAAAGTGTTACCATTTTTATGGTAAAAACCTCAATCTTGGCAAGGTATGTTCACAAACTGAAAAATACGCATTCATTGAACTTTGTAGAGAGTATGTAGATTTTTTTACATTGCAGTATAGTGATTTAAGAGGTTTTGTTCCCTCTTTATCTCAACATACTATTGAATTAGAGGTTGATTCAAAACAGGTTAGATAAAAACTAAGGCCAATTAACCCTAAGTTGGAGCCCTTGATGCAAATAGAGCTTGAAAAACTCATTGAGTCTTCCATTATCTTCCCCATTAAGTCCTCAACATGGGTAGCTAACCTTATACCGGTAAGAAAGAAATTTGGTGAAATTGGATTATGTGTATATTTGTGTGATCTGAATAAGGATTTTCTTAAGGATTATTATCTTTTACCTTCCATAGAGTAAATACTTCATCTAGTTATTGGTTCATAAAAATATTCTTTACTTGATGGGTATAGTGGTTATAACCAAATACTTGTCAAATAAGAAGATCAATTTAAAAAAGCATTCACAGCCAAATGGGCACCTATGCATACAAAAAGATGTCATTCGTTTTATCCAATACAGGTGCAACTTTTTAGAGAGCTATGGATATGGCATTCCAGGGTATCATTAAGAATTTTTTCTAGGTTTATTTGGATGATATCATAGTATTTTCAAAGCTTGCAAGTGACCACTTATCACAACTCAAAGCAGTTTTTGAAAGGTGCAGAAACTTTGGTGTGTCACTTAATCCCAAAAAGTGTGTGTTTTCAATTCATGAGGGTAAACTTCTTAGTCATATTATCTCAAAACATGGTATGATGATTGATCCAGAAATAGTAAGTGTTATTCTTGCTTTATCATTGCCAAAACATAAGAAAGTACTTCAAAGTTTCCTTGGAAAGATTGATTTTATAAGAAGGTACATTACTGATTTTGTTTCACTTTCAAATTCATTAACCAATATGCTAAAAAAAGGTCAGAATTTTACTTGGTCAAGGGAAGGACTAAACAGTTTTGAAGCTATCAAACAAGCCATAGCTTCAGCCCAAAACTCATAAATCCTTATTTTTCGAAAGATTTCATGTTATATGCTCATGTTAATGTGGACACCATTTTGGTAATGTTTACACAGCAAAAAAAATAAGGCTTGGAGCAACCAATTTCCTTTTTCATTCAAATTCTGATGGAGTACAAAACAAGGTACTCATTTGTTGAAAAACGTGTACTTTCACTTGTTAGATCACTCAAGAAATTCAGGCATTTTCTCTCTAACAACATAATTAATCTAATGGTTGCTCATCCAAGTATCAAAGAATTTTTATTAACAAAGACATAAGTGAGAAAAGGATATGTTGGATCACTAAAGTAATGGAATATGACTTCAACATTAAAGTGACCAAGTCAATTAGAGGCAAAGGATTATATGAGCACATGGCCTAAGACTTGCAAGAGCTCAAAGAAGGTGTCCTAGTTCTTCAAGATAAAGTTGAAGAGCTTAAAAATCAACAATATGCAAGATGGCTTTCAGACATGGTAAGGTATCTTCAGTATGGTATGTATTCACCAAATTTGGACAACTCAAAAAGAAGATATTTTAGATTACTATCGATTCCTCTTTTTTATTGATGGTGTCCTATTCAAAAAGGACATTAATGGTTGATTAAGCTAAAATCTAAATGAACAAGACTAATCTAATGTTATAGTAGTAGTAAATAAATACAGCAATGAAATACATAAATATACCAAATCAAACTAATCAATAACTAATGAAACCCTAATGTGCAAAGAAGGGTAAGATGCCTTAGCTGATTTGTCGAGTTCTAAAAAGTGCATAGACTTGAAAGATAGAGAAATATGAAGCATTGATCATCGCACTGTAGCTTAGAAAATTACAGAATTGGAGGAAGATGTTGGACAATGGCGCCTGGAGAGCTACATGGGCACCCACGAGTGCCAAGGGACTAATTATTGGTGCCTGGGTCTGTAAAAATGCTTAGAAACCCAAATTCTTAGGGTCACAAGATGTTTGTTGATGTTTTTCTTTTATCGCTATGAATTCACACAACGATCATCGAGGTCACAATAAATGTGTAATGAAGAATGAACCTGCAAAACCCTCAAATAGACATCAAATCCTAAAAATAAAGATGCAAAATGAGGGGTTGGACTGTCCTCAGCAGCCACACTAGTGGACTTACAACCGAGTGTTGTACTACATCTTAGACCCGATGTAGTAATGTGTGTGTGCAGAATTGTGCCTTAGGTTTATTTTATGTCAGTCACACTTGGATAGTGAGAGAGTAACTAGATGTACAAAAATGTAGTAAATGTGTGCATGGAATAAAATGAACTTCCCTTTTACGAAGTGTATGGAGATGAACCACCCCTTGTGTACCTTGTGATGGAGCTAAATGGATGCAAATGGATCTCTTAGATACTTGATGGATGCAACCTCAGGTGGTGATAGCTAGTGCTAAGTGCTTAGTCCCTTATTATGATCACATAACTTTATATTCATATGATTCCCTTTCTTTAACTTCATAATTAACCTTGAAAAGGCTCACTATGAAAAATATAAGATGTTCAAATGGCTAGAAAAGACCCAAAAAGTGTGACCAGAGCACAAAGAGGATAGGGGCACCCAGATTGGACGAGGGCACCTGCCATTGGCATGTTGGTCTGGGAACTAGTGTCCAAGATGACAAATACCAAAATATGAAAAGACATACTGAGCAAGCAGAATTTTAGGACCAAGAGAAGTGACAAATATGTGGCCAAAGACATGAGCTAATTAGTATCGTTCTTACTTAGGAATCATATGAATAGTATTATGTAATCAGGACTAGATAATTATCCAAAGTGCATGATTTTATGTCTACAATGGTGTGCTGCTAAGGTGTGTTGAACGAAACTAAATCAAAAGGATACTTCAATAAATTCATGATGATTAAGGAGGAGTGTACTATTCAGTAAAACTACATCACTCAAGATCATGAGAGGGGGATATTATTGGCCTACACTCTTTGAAGGTAGCCATGCTTGGGTAAGAAAATGTCAGAAGTGTGCATTCTTCACAGGAAAAGAAAGGCTTGTTGCTTTACCATTACAGTCAATTTTAGTTGATAAGCCTTTTTCTCAATGGGGTTTGGATTTCATTGGTCTCATAAACCCACCTTCAATCTTGGGACATAAATGGATACTCACTGCAACTGATTATTTCACACGATGGACTAAAGAATTTTCTTTGAAAGAAGCAAATGAGACAAACATCTTGGACTTCTATGAAGGCATAATTACCAAGTTTGGTGTTCCCTCCATTATAATTTTAGATAATGTAAAATATTTTGTAGGTAGAAAGATTGTTGCATGGGTTGTTCAGAATGGTATTTATCATAGCACGTCATCCAATTATTACCCATAAGGCAATGGATTGGTTGAGAGTAAAAATAAAAATATGCTAAGGATAATTAGAAAAACAACAAATCAAAATCAACAAACCTAGCATACCAAATTGAAGGCAAGCTTGTGGGCTGATAGAATAACTCGTAAAGGATCAATTTCAAATTCACCTTTTAAGTTGGTTTATGGCCTTGAAGCCAAGTTGCCCATTTCTCTTAAGATTCCAAATCTAGAACTAATGCATCAAGTTGAATTAATGGAGAATGAGCCTATGGAGGTGAGGTATGCATAACTCATGGAACTTGAAGAGATCAGGAATCGAATTATGTTGTCTATGGAGTTGAATCAAGCTCATATTAAGAGAAAATTTAACAAGAATGCCAAGGAAAGAGTCTTAAATAAGGATGAATTAGTGCTAAAGTGGGATGAAGACAGAGCAAAACATGGTGCTCACATAAAGTTTGATTCATTGTGGAGTGGACCATACATCATCATTAGATGCAAGCCACACAATGTTTTCCAGCTTGCAAAAACATATGGAGAAGAGCTTCTGATCCCATTCAATGGGATTCATCTGAAGCATTATTTCTAAACGAGATAAGTTGACATTGTATTATAGCTTGTCATGTTTCCTCTAATTTTTTTCTAACACATCCTTCTACATTTACTACTTTCAATAATGGTTTCCATTTTAAATGGCATGCCTTGTAGGAGTGTTTCTTTTTTCCAAGTCCAGTTCTGCATATGTTGTTTTTTTTTTTTCAGTTTTCGTGGAGTATTTTCAATATTTATCGGTTTTATTCAACCTTGGGTGTGCATGGTCAAGTTACATCATGGTTTGCCTTTATGACTAAAAAAATTTAGATTCAGGGGTCCTAGCTGCTTAGCAGGCAGTCAAGTCCAGTAGAGTCACCAAAGATGTTAACCATTTTTGGTCAATCATCGAAAGGGGGTACCTAAAATTTTGAGCTCAGTTAAAAGGAAAGATTTGTTTGATTCAACCTAACACAGGTATTTTATTGAAAATAAAACCATCAGGACTAGAAGAATATTATGATCAAGAATGGGTTCCTGAGAATTACTTATATACGTGGATTACACGAGCTGAAGACTATAATTGTGGAGGTCCTGTTTGAAAACATCTCTCAATAGAGTTTATATCACATGAAGTTTTTATATCTCAAACTAGGCCATTAAAAATCAATCTAAATACATTCAAATGACCATCAATTTCCCCATTCTAAAAGCACCAGTTATTGGCATTCAAAAACCCATGGGAAGCTAATGTAATTCATTAGTAGGTTATTTTTCTAAAAGTCACAATACAAACGGTTGAAGCTGTAGTGTTGTGCAGAAAATTGGAAAACCGCTAGACAAAGACAAACCAAAACACCACATGACATTAATTTGGTTGTCAAATTCAACACCAAACATCAAAAGGGCCACATGGCATCATTCTAGCTTTCCTCAAAGATTTTAGCTTCAGTGGACATGAGACCTGTGGAATAAGCCACATTCCATAGTCTTTTGGGTCCAGGCTTGAGTCAACAAAGGTCAAAAACAATGTGGCACAGTTGAAAGAGTGAACACATGGCAGATGATCAATGACCAAGGAATGGATATGTGGTATAATTCTATCACATTTTAAGGAAGATACACCTGGCAGACATGAGGTTCATGGAATCAACCAAGGTTGATAACATTTTGGATCCATAATGGGGCAAGTAGGACAGGTGGTGCAAAAAAGGAGCACATGGCAACATTCCATCAGAATGTCAGTAGATAATCTCCAGCGGATCTCAAACCATAGAATGAACCACATTTTATTAATCTTCGGGACCGGGTAGTCAAAGGTGGTCATGGCAATATATGTGGAAGCTTTCTATAAAGCCAAAAGTTTAAGTCCTCCCAAATTAAAAATTTTGATGCGAAGGAAAACACTCATAAAACTAACAACCTGAAGCTATGTGGAGCCTTCTTATTAGCTTGCCTTTTGCAATCTGAAAAATCTAATGAAAAAGCAAGGTCTGACACAGTGAAGGGGTGTGGAGCTTCCTCATTGGTCAAAACTTCGTAGCAGGAAGAGGAGATAAAATAAAATACTAACACTATGAAGAGCGTTGAGATTTTCTATTGGCTCGTGTTTCATAGTTGTCAATTAAGAGCTAGAAAGAAAGTCTAAAAACCTGAGAAGCATGGGATGTTCTTATTGTTTCATGCTTCACAATTTGCTAGGGATATTTTAAATAAAAATACACTGTGAAGTTCCATGTAGCCTTCTCATTGGTTTGTACTTCATAATGAAGTTAAAAGAGAGGACTGACACTGCAAAATCTAAAGCATACGTGATAATTTAGTATTGGATTGCATTTCTAAAGGAAGTAAAGCCTGATCCTATGAGCCAACCAGATATGGACACATGGAAAAACGTTAGGGAAGTAGGAAGAGGAGATAAAAGAAAATACTGACACTACAAAGAGCATGGAGATTTCCTATTGGCTCGTGTTTCATAGTTATCAGTTAAGCGCTAAAGAAATTCTAACAACCTGAGAAGTATGGGGTGTTCTTATGCTTTCATGCTTCACAATTTGATAGGGATATTTTAAATAAAAATGCAATGTGAAGTTCCATGTATCCTTCTCACTGGTTTGTACTTTATAATGAAGTTAAAAGAGAGGACTGACACTGTAAAATCTAAAGCATACGTGACAATTTAGTATTGGCTTGCATTTCTAAAGGAAGTAAAGCCTTATCCTGCGAGCCAACCAGAGATGGACACATGGAAAAAGGTTAGGGAAGAAGGAAGAGTAGATAAAAGAAAATACTAACACTACGAAGAGCATGGAGATTTCCTATTGGCTCGTGTTTCGTAGTTGTCAGTTAAGAGCTAAAGAAATTCTAACAACTCGAGAAGCATGGGATGTTCTTATGCTTTCATGCTTCAAAATTTGATAGGGCTCTTTTAAATAAAAATACACTGTGAAGGTCCATGTAGCCTTCTCATTGGTTTGTACTTCATAATGAAGTTAAAAGAGAGGACTGACACTACAAAATCTAAAGCATACCCAACAATTTAGTATTGGCTAACATTTCTAAAGGAAGTAAAGCCTGATCCTGTGAGCCAACCAGAGATGGACACATGGAAAAAGGTTAGGGAAGCTGACATATGGGAAAACTCAATCTCTGAGCTAATTAGAGGCCACCACGTGTCACTCTCTTATTAATCCCAACAGACAGATTTTCAGGCCATATCTTTCAATCTATAGTTCCAAATTTAATAAAATTGGTCTCGTTGGAAAACTCTCATCCTGATCTTCATGATGGAATCATTAAAATCACAAATTGATGGCATTTGATAGGAGAAAAGGTATAAAATAATTTCAACCCCCATTTTTGAAACTCAGAGTCAAGACAACTCCGACAATGAAGGCCAAAAATAAACAATTTTGCATGGCAAAATGCAGAGTGCATGGAAAAAAATATTATTTTATTATTTTGCAAGGATAAATATAGAATTGGATTATTTTTAATCAAAATTGTGGGAAAAGGGGTGGCTTGAACTGCTAGTGTGCTTTTCTACATGAGTGATTTTTTGGATTTGTTTTCAAACAGCCGGTTAAGCTAATTTTAGCATAGGCTATTTTTTAGAGCCTGGGCGGTGATCTCTTGTATTTAAACCATGCTTATGCACAGGTTTAAGGGGGGCTTATTTTTTTGTAGACTTTTATGCATAAGCTTGTACTTACGCACCTTATGGATGAATAAAAGACTATTTTCCTCCAATTTTAAGCTTTGTGGAGTGTGTCATAGTAGATTAGAAGCGTGTTTTAGTCAGTAAAATTATTCCTTTGCATGTTAATAATATGACAACACCTCCATTAAGTTGTTTTGTATGTTTTTCATCCCATATAAATGTATTTAAATTCATTTTTGAGTGTAAAATATGTCAAACAAGAAATTGTAGTGAAGTACATCAATTATTTTACCGATCATTAAGTGTGCTTCCATATAAGTTAAGTCCCAAAATATTTGGTGTATCACCCCTTTTCCATTTTCAGTTATTTTTAGTTTACTTCTATCCTTCAACCCCCTTCAATTTCAGTATTTTTAGGTGATCCATCAAGGGAACCAGGCTACTCTAGAGGTTCTCCTTAGTCTACCGCACCCACAACTCAGAGGAGATCCCATTATACCAGCCAAATTCAAAGTCAAATAGCCTATCCAAATAAAAGGTGCACTTCAAACCGATAATAGTCAACTAGTGGAGAAGTTACATTGGCACTATGAGGACTATGACAAGGACTAGAAATAATGGAAGCTTGGATTCTCTTATCAACAAAATCCTTAGCATGGGAAGAAGAAGAAGAAATACAAGCATCATTATGTTTGCCATTATATAAAATATCCTTTTGAAAAGAAAGAGTGGAAGTAGATACATCATTTGTAACAATATTTTGTTCACTAACATCATTTGTAATAACATTTTGTGGATGAGTAGGTATTATATCATTTGGAGGAGGAAGGAAGAAACACATGTATCATTTACGACCAAATTTTTCTCACAAGTATGTGTAAGATTCTTTTGATAGGAATAAGGTACACAAGCATCATTTGTAACAATATTTGTGTACAATTATCCAAGGAAGAAACATAAACAGTTGTAGGTGAAGCATGTATAACATCATCAACATAATATTCATCATCCATTATATGCAAATAATCCTCTATACATGCATCATTACTAGTAACACTACTAGAGAAAGATTCAATGTTAATATCGCTAGAAATAGAGCAATCAAAATCAAGAAGTAACAAGTAATTTATCACATTTTTACAACTACAAGATGTAATTGGATTAATAATGATAGTATGAGCACTAGGAATATGAACACCATGAGTATAGGTGCTATAATTACATATATTTATAGAAGCAAGATCATACAGAGGGGTAAGGTGGGCATCTACAAAGTTATGTTGCTTACAAAAGTGTGCATACACTTTGGGATCATTATCTTCGAGATATGTGTGCCAACCATAACTAACAGGAACATCATACATGGATGGATTAGAATACCCATAATTTTCATCTACATGAGGAATGATGGGAAAGGTGGGGGTATTACGGCTACACAAAATCTTATGGTGAGCCATAGAAGAAATGTATACAAGAAAAAAACAAACCAAGAAGATAAATATATGTGTATTATAATAATAAAAATCTCCAATTATGTGGTAAATAATGAAAATAAACACATGGAGGGCCGATAATCATGATACCATGGTAGTGTCTCCTTATATGCTTCTATCTAGAATATTGACCTCTAAAATTATGTCATGCTCATTGTGTAATTGATCGATCCTTCAAAACCCTAGATTACCAAGAAGTCCTGTAATATAAACATTATGTGGGTTGTGGACACCCTGTGTACCACTAACATCACCACTACTCTGAAGAGGTCTCAAATCACACATTGTTCTCACCTAGCATGTGATCTCTAGAATGTATGCAACCAAATAGATAACCATGATCTTGCAACAATGAGATTGTACTTGCACCTTTGCCCTAACTTGACTTGGAATGAAAATATGTTCCTTGTATTTACAAATATGAGTGGATGACTTCCTTAGAATGAGTATGCAAAGTATGTGGAGCTCAAGGGAGTCTTGGAGTGGCCTTGTTGATGATTTCTCTTAGTGTATGCTTATAAGGATATTTGGGTGTCAAGTGTGCATGATCTCCTCCATGATAATGGATGAATAATTAGCTTATGTATGCGTACTAGATTTGGAAATCTTGGAAAATGATTACTATAAGTGTCCCTAAAGGAATCTGAATCAAGAAAAGTGTCATTTGAGGGAAGGGACCAAAGTGGATAAATAATTAGCTTATATATGTGTACTAGATTTGGAAATCTTGGATAAGGCCAACTAGAAGTGTCTGTAATGAATTAACAAAAGTGTTGTTTGAGGGAAGGGACCAAAGTGGGTGGGAAGGGCCATAACATATGAATGTTATGGTCCATTCTTGGTGCTTTGGTCTGGGATGTATGTGCAAGTGCTTTGCAAACTAGGATTTTACCATGCGAGGGTTTAACATGATTTTATGGAATAATATGACCGTTGTGTGAATAAATGAGTTGTGTGTAAGAAATATTGAATGAGATATAGTTAGGGATAACATGATTGAATACGTTGGACAAGTATGTACTAGTGCAAAAATGTCACATACAATTTGTGTTGTTGCAAGACATGCATTACCAAAATGAGTGTCTACACATAGCGGGAATAAACTATGAGCTTCAACGTTTTTAGTTTACCATATTCAACACATTATTTTAAATTTGTATGATTACATATTGCATAATGATTCTAATATAATTGTGAATGCCAAAAAATAGTAATTGAATAATTTAGTATTACAATTTACCAACAATTCATGTTATACGAAATGGTCATATTGGCAATGGCATATCAATGTTTTCATGTTAACAAATAAACAACAACCAACAACTTAATGTGAATATTTTACACAAATAGATATGCATATTGACATATTCAAGGTCCTCAATCTAATGTTCTTACACATCCATGTCAGTGCAAGAGCGTCAAAGTAAGGACCTTGAATATGGCAATATGCATACAACAAGTTTCATTAGAACAACTACTATTAGTAATCAATAGCCAAAATTGGCAATGCACCTATCAAAATGCAAATCACGCACAAATCCAAATGTCTTTAGCATATATGAACATGAATATTATTGCTTAGGCCATAAGATATTAAATGAATAATTTAATAATGTAGTATGCCAAAAGTTTATGTTATACGAACTGCTCATATTGGTAATAGCATATCAATGCCTTCATATTCATAATCATTCACTATTGATAGCCATAATCTACTTTTGCTAAATTCTATTAAAAAACAAAGTAAGTATCACAAACAACTTCATGAAAATATTTTATACTAATAAATATGCATATTCTCATATTCTAGGTCCTCACTTTAATGTTTCTGTGCTCAAATCAAAATCATTAAAGTAAGGAACTTGAATATGGAAATATGCATATATCAATTGTTCTCAACATACACAAACACAAGGTGGGCAAAAAACACCCAAAAATTCAATTTCAATGGTAAAAATATACAGGTTCAAAAATGATGAAAACAAATACAACCAATCAAAATGAAACAAAATAATCCCAAAATTGGCAGATGATGAAGAGTATGAGGATGGTTTAAATGGGTTTGTAAGTAACTAAGAGACTTTGCATGTGGTGATGTCATGGTGGTCTGGGTATCTAAAAACAACTACTTTTGGGGCATTAAATGTTGAGTGATTTATGATGAGAAAATCTATAGTGGTTGCAATATCCATGGCAGATGTTACAGTGGTGTCATGTGCATGAAGAGGTTTATAGGTGCAAAGATCTCATATTTCTCTAATCTTTTTCTCCTTTAGAAGAGAATCCCAAAGATTAAAATTAGTTTCAACCCTCATCAGGGAACACTACAGGAACAACTCCCCATGGGATCTCTATAGCATAAGAATATCAACAATAAAAGAATGTCTATGCATTGCTTGAGTGCACCTTATACCCCTATAAGTCAGGTTACATCTCTTAACACCCAAAACCAACACAAGGAACACAAATCCCAATACCTAATTGTATAGAAAAAAGGATAATAATAAACAACATAAGTTTCAAAGATTTTTTTCATTGGATGACAAGCACATGAGGTTACAGACGGTAGAGACTTTTGTGAGGAGGAGAAAGTCAGGAAGGATGGCAATTGATTCCAATGTTGGCGCCACTGATGACGATTTGTTTTCTATTCTTTTTGAACTTCTATGGAAGGATCTCTGCAATCTTATTCACATATGCATCTAGCAATACTAAAAATAATAAACGAATGCTCTATAAGCACGCATGGCTTCAACCCTATGTGCAGTAATAGTAACATCTTATGGCTCAGATTCCACACAATTTTTTCACCCCACTGGTATGGATCTTGAAGCATACATTCTTTTCCTTGAAACTATTTTTTAATCACTTTCTATAAAGAATGTCTCATTGAATGGTCGATTGTAAAAATACATGTTTCTGGTGTCAAAATTTAATGCTAGGAAATTTTGAGATTTTATTTATTTACTATTAGAACAACCCTTGTATTATATTAATAAAAGAGTGTTACATTAGGAGGGGCAAATGGAAAACTCACAGTCCCACAAAACGCCACGTAGGAAACAACCAAAATGCCCAAAGGGCAAGTAGAGAGCACAAGAGCTACATCAAATCATAAAAACTAGGCACACGTCGCCACTCCAAGAGGAGGAGGAGGAGGGTCATCCCGGGGAGGGATAAACACTCCACTGTTTAGATCGGCCAAGGGAGGATGCACCTGCCAACCATCATGGTTGAGAATCTACATCTAGAAAGTAACAATAATGCCCCAACCCGAGGGCAGAGATCCATCCATAGTCTATGTGCCACGTGGTGGAGAGCCTCACTTCAGAGAGCTAGCAACACCTTTCCCCCTCAGAAGAGGGCTCCAACCCGACCCAAATGAGGACGAAGGTGAAAGGTGACCCCGAGGGGAGGCAGAGCGATGGCTGGGAGAGAGGATTCTATGACGCGGTCCTGCAGGTGGCAGTCTCCAAGGCAGAGATGGTCGAGGTGGCAGAGGTAACGGATCTGGGGGGACCTGACTCATAGTGCAAGGCACACTTCCCCAGTGCGCGAGAAACTTCTGTAAATTAGAAAACTCTAGGGAAACCTATTTAGCTTGGGCCTGAATATGTATTCACATAGTAGACAATATAACTACTTTGTCATTAGTGGAAAAGAAAGAAACAAATTAATCATTTTGGAAAATCAAAGCATTTAGAGATTTCCAAATATAAAAAAGAATAAAATCTCTAAACATTTTCCATAGAGTATAAATATAATGTGGCCATGAACTGAAATCACCAAACATAACCAAATGCCAATGATTTTTTTTTGAATGGTAGGGTTGGAAAAAAGAATGAATCGAAGTCCAGATAGTCTGAGCACGGGGACAAGACCAAAATAAATATTTAAAAGATTTAGGTCTAGAGTAGAAGGGGCATTTAGGATTGGGGATGCCGATGTGACTAAGTCGCTCTCTGACTAGCAGACCTTGATATACCATATACCATATAAAAAGATTAACTTTAGGCTTAAGAAGAGGAGTCCATGTGCGAGACATCCGATGAAACCAAGTGGAATACGCAGGATATAGACCCCAATGGGCACTGAGCTTGGAAATTACAGAAAAGACTGGGCTCAAAAGTTAATAAGTGGTTCCAGCTTTGTATCAGAGGAAGGAAATTTCCTAATTCCACCGCTAATCACGCCACCATGCATCCAGAGGTTTAAGCCCCAATTTGTGGAGCATATCATCGGGCATTAATTCCTTAGTTTTGTAGATAGACGTCCGATCCAAATTGGCAAGATAAAATTTCATCTTAATCTCAGGCCAAGGAATCCAGACTCTGCGGGTGACCAAATCCTAGATGATATGAATTCCTTTGAAAGAGAGCCAGAGATATTTGATGCCCAGATTTTCCGCAAGTGGAATATTATCATCAGTGATGATGGGAGACCACCAAAGATTCTGAAAATTGAAAGAGAGCCTAAAATGAAAGCCATCGTCAATCTAATTCAACAAAGGTTTCATCATCTCAAAGGATTTCCAGATGCTTCTAGGAATAAAGGTTTCAGTGATACCAATCGGGACCTTAGTGATAATTAGGGTGTGCAAACCAATATTGCTCCAACATTTTTTTTCCATACAGTGCACCTGAAGCAATATAGTGTCGAAGCAGAATTTTCCAAGTTGATTTCCAGTAAGACAACACACAACCGATTTAGAACATAAGGCCGTGCTTTTTTTATGAACATCAATTATCCCAGTGCTAACTTAATCGTGAGGGAGACAACACACTTCCAAGACCACCCTATGAAAACCAATTAAACTAGAACTTTTACACCAACGATAGTCCTGCAACATCTTGGAAAGTTTGGAAAACAAAGCACGGGAAGGGCATCGACATGCAAAGTAATAAACATGGGTGGTCGCAAGAATTTGGGTACACACTTGGAATTTTCTAGCAAGAGAAAGTAACTTAGAAGACCACCGAGAAAACTTCTTCTCAACTCTATTAAGAACATACAGACATAACATGGTGGAGTCACTATCAAAGGTAAAATGAATGTCTAAGAACTTTAACTATTCACCTCTTCCAATCCACTTCCAGGGGTATAGGTGAGTAACTTTTCCGATAGCCCAATGTTTTAGTCATCTTAATACTAGAGCCAGAAGCAAGGAAAAAAGTATCAACGAAATAGAAGACCATAACCACATTCTTTTTGGATTCAACAATTGTAAGAAAGGAATCATCAAAAAAATGACCATTAATAAGTTACGTTGTATGATCAGGAAGTAAAATCCCCCGAATGTGACCTTGATCCACCTAATGAGCAATTATATAGCCTAAAGAATCCACAACTAAAACAAACAAAGACTTGGTGCAAGAGGACATCCCTGTCTGATAGAGCAGAAGAGGCTTGATTCTAGCAGATTGATGGCCATTAATGGTTAAGTGACAAGCCGAAGCATTAGAAAATAAAGTTTGTCAAGTTGAGATGAAAAATTTTTCCAAAACCAAGGGCTTTGGACATAGCCAAAATAAAGGGCCATTCGATGCGGTCATAATATTTTTCAAAGTCAATTTTGAGAAAGAGAGTCCATTATAAGGAAACCTGGGACCATTCCATACCTTCCCAAACCACAATAAGATTATCTAGAATGTACCAACCTTTTACAAACATGGTTTGTTCAGGGCGAACAATTTTAGGAAAAATATCAGCTATGCGAAGAGCTAGAATCTTAGAAAGAATTTTATAGGAGATATTTAGCAATGGTGATAGGCTGCCAAAATTATTAATCTTGCTCAGGATATCCAGCTTTAGGAATGAATTTAATGTTGCCTTGATTGATGAAACTCCCAAGAGAATTGGATTGGAGAGCTTCTTTATAGACACAAAAGCAGATCAGGTCCCACAAAAGACCAGGTGAATTTGTAAAATTCACACAGGAAGCCATCAAGCCCTGGAGTCTTGTCATCAAATAAGCACAACAAGGCTACATGGAGTTCATCCAAAGAAAGAGGAACATTGCAACAATCCTGTTATTTGGGAGAGAGCTTACTCGGCACCACATTGATACATCGTTGCAAGGCATAAGCTCGTTCATTAGTAGCCTCTTGAGCTTGAAATACAAGCCGATAATGCTCAACAAAGGCACTGGAGATCTCTTGTAGCTCGATGAGTTTCTGATGCAAAACCTAGATAGCTTTGATCTATTGTCACACATGTTTGGTTTGGAGTGATTTGAAGAAGTATTTCGAAGCTTTATCTCCCACCTTGAGCCAATGTAATCTCAACCGGATCTACGCACCACAGGACCAAATGTAGACTCGATGAGCTTGATCTTATGCCGAATTTCAACAACCTGTATCTGGAGAGGGATGTCTAAGGGATTGGACTCAAGAAACAATGAGATCCATTTGAATTCCTTGTGTAGAGATTGAGTCACCTCGCTTACAAACCTGAGCCACCTGCTTTCCGAAATGATGGAGGAAATGGGTGGTGCACTGAATCGCCACTTCCCACCAAGAGATCCAGCTAGCAACAAAAGGTAGACGTGGCGCCATGTTCCAAAACTTTGGAAGAAGAGGGACCACCCCCAGATGACTTAATAATGAGACATTAAGAAGGAATTTACTTAGAGGGGACATTTAAAAGGGGCCCCATGCCAAACAACCTTAAATGTTGATTGGATGATGATCTGACAAAAGTAATATCTAACCATACCTTGATAGCAGAGATCCTTGCATGTAAAAATAATAAAAAAATCTACTTTGAAAGAAGTGGACGATCAAGTCTTTTTAAAACCCTGATCATGACCTTCTCAAAGATTGGTCCAATTATACCAAGCTTAGGCTTTAAATTCTTTCCATCGTCTAAGAAAAGGGTCGGAAAGGCCCCAACGGCTTTTAAAGAAATACCAGGCCGCATGCTCATTGAAACACTAGTGCATGGGAAGGGTGCCACATTTATCATCTGGATGCTCTATCATATTAAAGTCACCACACACTAGCCAATAAGTTATCACCTAACCATTTCCATAAAGTTACTCTTTCACAACTATCATTAGGAGAATAAACATTAAGAATACCAAAAGAAAAATCATTAATATTCATAATCACCCACACAACCCGATTTGAAGGATCTTGGCCTGAGGAGGTGATTAATGCCAAGAATTTTAGCACTATTGAAATGCTCACACCACCTTTGCCATAAATGTGCTAAGTATGGAAATGCAAAAAAGTTAGGGCAATACAAGTTAGAGTATTTTGCAGTAAAAAACCTGAAATCTTAATTTCCTGCAAACAAATAACATCCAGGTTGGTGATACACTGGCAAGCTAATTGAAAAAGTATTTTTGAGAGGGCTCTGTAAGACCCCATACATTCCATGAGATGAAATAGACATATCAAACTCCCCTTTCCCATCTCGTATTCCATCCTCCAAGCCAAGAATAGAAAATTTATTGGCAAGTGGGATCTAGTTTGAATCAAAAATCTCAATTTGAATAGAGTGGCGTTTGGCCCCATTTTCCCCTCACACGTTATGGGACACCCCCAAGGGTGGACTACGAGAGTGTCACAGAGGTAGAGAAGTTGAATCATAATTCCCAGTATCCACTGAATTTAAAGGTGGAACTTGACTCTAAGATGGTTTGGAAGGAATGGAAACCAAAGAGCAGGGTGGCTCTGAACCCGTCTCATCCTTGGACAAAGGGGGGAGGGAGAGGAGGTAGGCGGAACCACAGGAGTGATTTTCACACCAGAGACCTTCTTATTCCCCACATTGTTCCAACCATCAGCTGGCGTGTCCATGTTGGGCTTGGAAACCGTGGGTTGTGGCACCACTGGATTAAAGCAAGCTAGAAGAGGATAATCGTGAATGATGATGGTTTGGGGTGTGACAACGAAAACATGTGTTGGGAAGGTTGAAATAAACCACCTTTTGAGAGATATGTAAGGCCCCTACCTGAATATCCAAGTGGTCCCATAGATCTTTCACAAGGTCAACTTCAACACAAACCCACTTATTCAGATGAGCATAAAAAAACCGGTCTTGTTCATGAAAAATCACCCTACCAATGGGTTTGACAATTTCCTCAAGGAAAGACTAGAGATGAACGGGAAGACCAGGCAGCTCAATCCGAACTGAAATTTGTAATGAGACTTGGTTGGTGGGGCTAAACTCAAGATTCCATGGTTATAGTACTAATAGGTTGTTCCATAAGTACCAACAAGTCACCTTAAGAAGGAGGGCTTGAAGATGAGAAGGTTCACGAAAGGAAAACAAATAAAACCCTTTGGTGAGGTTACGAATACCTGAAACCAGGATACTGTTGGAGTCCCAATGGGTTTTTATCTATTTATGAAGGTAGGCTTCTGAGGGAATATGACCACATAAATAAGTAATAAGGCAATTATTGTTATACACTTAACCACGGGATCTAAGCATATTGCAGAAATAACAACTCCGGGGAGGATTCAGATTACATACCTCATTGTAAACTTTCGAGACAAACTTTCGTGCGTGCTTAGGAGCCATGTTCACCACCAGAAGCAACAATCATTTCAATAGAAGGAGAGATGGCCACTTATAAGTGGTCCACCGCCTTAGCAGTGAGAAAATAGTCAAGTTTCACTATAATGGGACCAACGGGATAACCCTAGAAATGTGTAAGGAGGCAAAATTCACACCGTGATGTATGGAAAACAAAATCATATTTTGTTTATTTCAATAAAATGATCGATTATATTTTTATTTTAGCTTTCATAATACCGTTTCAACACGTCAACAGGATTGTTGAAGGTATTATCACTTTTCATGTATCGAGTATAGGATAAAAAAAGGAAACATTTGGAGAATTTTGATTTGGTTGATTTATTTTGGAAGACCCAATTATATTCATCAATTTTGGGATATTTTAGAGTGGAATTATTTAGAAATTTTTGCAAAGTTTAAAAATGTTTGGATTAAGTTAAAATTCTAAATTCTTATTGCTAATAGAGTTTTACTTGTTGCATGGGCTTTAAACTAATTTGCCAATTTTAACAACTTCACATTTTAATGGTATTAATTTATTTTGTAATTTTAAAAACTTTAATTTTTAATGGTATAACTTAGAAATGTAACAATTTTATTATGGATCTGTATTTGACATCACCTTCTCAATATTTTAGGTTGTCAAGATTCATTAAATTTGAATTATTGTCATGTATATAAATGTATGTCTGTTATTTTGAAATTTTTACATTATATGGTTTAGTTGCATGAGGAAATGGTGATAGAAGATGAGATAAGATCAAGTGTATGGGTATTCTCATAAATAGTGTAAGGCATATATCAAAAGTAAATGCACTAACTGTTTAATTATTAAATGTTGATTTCTAATATTAAATACATATTCTTAATACCTCGTAATGTTTTCATTACCACTATATTTTCATTGACTTCAATGTTGCTAGCAATGTTATCATTGAGTTTTAAACACATGACTCGAAACTAAACTTAGTATTGTCTTATTTTTTAGTCAAAGATATGGATTTTACCATTGTATTTGGGGTTTATATCTTTTTTTCCAAATTAAATGCACTAATTGTTGAATCATTAAATACTATTTTCTAGTAGTATATATATTTAATGATAGAAAGGGTAATTTATTTCAGCAACATGTAGATTATTTCCAACAATTATCAAGTCGTTATAGTCCAAAACAATTTTCTAAAATAGGTCTTCAAAGAAACCAATATGATTTCAGCAACATGAACATTATTGTCAACAATTATTTTTGTTATAGTCTTAATAACTTCTAAAATAGGTCTTCAAAGACACCAATCTGAATATAATCATTGTAATATTATGCATTTTTCATGAGTGTTGTGGCTATTCATGAGGCGTTTTCTCTTTAAGGTACGACATAAGGCAATGATAGATTTGATGATGTAATATTTGAGAATGTTGGCATGGTGTCCTAATAGGTGTTTTCATTGATGAAAAACCACATTAATGACAAAGTAAATGTTGTAGGATGATTTCATGATGATGTATGCAGTGCTAACATGATGGTTCAGATGTTTATCAACTGTTACATTGGGATTCAGTGATGCATGCTTGCTCTAGCAAGCCCATACAGGTGCCTAGGAGGTGTTTCTTGGCAATATGAGCTTCTTGGTTGCTTGGGAAGCATGTTGACATGATTTATAACAGGTTTTGAGGGTTCTTGAGCACTCACAGTAGTGGCATAGTGCAGGTACATGTGGTTCACCATGTTACAGGTGCTCATTGGGAGTAGGTATGGAAGCTTGGAGGTGTGACAGAGTGTATTGGAGCCATTTGAGCTCATGGATGCATGAAATCAGGTATATCATGGAATATGAGGTATTTTTGGGTCATTTTTAGAGGTTTCATGTTGAGTTATTGCATTATTTCAGTTGACCCTAGTTGTTACTATGAGGATCTAGCATGCAAGCATAGGTAAGTCTTAGTGATTGGAGATATTGGGCCATGGAATTCACATTATGATGATTGGAAATGTTATAGGGATGAGTTATGATGCTCTCAAAAAAAAATTAGGTACCCATGATGAGTATTTTGTCAGATATGATTGATTTTGTGAGACATGGTGAAAAACAAGGCAAAATCTAGCTCGAAGTGCAACTTCAAATGCTCGTTGTGAATAGTGTGCTTTACATGGGACCTTATGGATTTCATGGATGTTTATAATATTAGTTTATAATTTTTCAAAAAAATAATGATTCATTTTATCATCACATTTTTATGAACGAATGTTAAGAAGATAAAGAGGTCAAAAACCCTAGTTAAACCTTAGGTAGGGGTAGTTTGCAAAAGGTGAAGTATACTGACCTAGTTTTGATTGATTATCAAAAATTTGATGATTTTATGTTGTATAGGACTCCTCAAGTTTCCATAAATGTATGGTTGAGGTCATGGTGATGAGTGGGCCCCACCTAAAAATAGCAGTTTCTGGAAAGAAGGTTATAGAGACAAGATGGTCCAAAGGAGTAGCATGAAAAATTGATGTGGCATGATTATTGGGAGTTTTTATTGATTTTCATGAAGTTTTAGAGAAATTTCATTCAGGTACATGGTGTTTTGAGGTCCAAACAGGTTGACTGGTCAAAGGGTAGTTTTGGGGTCTCAAATAGCAGGGTTCAGTGTTTTGGCTATAACTTGAGCTACAAGTAGGATTTTGAGATGATTAAAGTTGTGTTGGAAATTAGGATTTAGATATATTTCCAGTGATATATTTATTTCCTCATGATGAGGTCATTTGATATGGTTTCTAGGTTATTTTGAGCAAGAAGGTTTTTGGCAGTACAAGACATCATCTGTTTTGGTGAAAGTTTTATGTTGTTTGAAGAATGAGATGGATTGGGTGATGCTTCCTATCACCTGTAATGTTAATAGGATTAATTTGGAATCTAAATAATCCATGTTGAGGTCTTGAATGTTTTTATAAATTATTTTATGAGCTAACCTTTGTAAATAACGGTTTTGGCAGGTTGATATGGTGAAGGAAACTGTTGCTATGGTTTGAAGTGAAGGATGTTTCATGACTTATAACTTGCTTATAAGTGTTATACAAGGTTCTAAATTTATTTTGAGTGGTCACATGGAATGTTTTGGTTGGTTATAAGTGATTTTATGATCAGATGAAGTTTTCATGGTGTTGAAGGGTGTAGGAAACAACTGTTTTGAGAAGTACAAAGAGCTCTAGGCCTAGTAAACGAAATAATTTGATTGTATGAGATAAATTGTGACCATATATGATGTTTAAATTTTATTTTAAACATGTGTGATGATTTTTAGAGCTTGAACAAAAATATTTTTGGATTAGGAGATTTTTGTCATCCCAATGCAAGGGTTTTTGAGATTTTTGGTGCATGGATGAAGGGTTTTAGCTAGGCTGACCTACTTGGGTCAAATGTGACTATTGGGATGGATGTTATTGAATTTTATAAGCATTTATAGGTTGAAAATATCATGAGGGACCGACCTCCTTTGAGTTCTAATCAAGGAAAGGGTATAAAATGGAGTTTTTGGGTACAATGGTTCTAGCTTTTTAAAACCCCTTTTATCTTCTTTTGAAGAACCCTTTTTCTGCAAAGAAAAAACCTTTGGGCCTAGCCCAAAACACCTGGAATATCATTCTAGGACAGCTTTTGGTTGATTTTTCATGAGGAGAATTTGAGCAAGTGAAAAGTTGGTGTTGTTTCTTTGAGAGCGAGTTGGAGAAGGAGGGAAAATTTTGGTGCTTGAGTTTGGATGCTATCTTCATAGCATGTTGATGTTATTTTCAGGTTTTAAGGAGTTTTCAGATATGATATTGAAGGTTTAATAAATTCTAATAGTTGTTATTTCTTCATATGTATTCATGAGACATTGATTGTCTTAAGAGAACTTTATTGTATCTTGTGGATCATTGTTGAAGACATTAATCTTGTGTGATCTGATTTGAGTATTAATATAAGTGCATTGGATCTGATTTTATTATCAATATGTGTCTTTGATATTATTATGTTCTTTGCATTGATTTTACTTCATTGAAAAGGTTGTATGCTTTGATGTGTTGTATATGAGCATGTGTGGTTAGGGTTTGAAGCACAAGTGTGTAAAAGGTTTTATTGGGGATTGATTCACCCCCCCTCTCAGTCCTTATCACCTCCAACAATTGGTATCAGATTAGCCCTTGGAAGTATCCTAACAAGCTAGAGGGAGATATTTGGTGACAAGATGGACCTCCATCATTAGAAATAATTGAGGGTAATACCTTTGGATGAGGAAATGGGTAGGTGAGAATTGTGATAAGGTTGACAGGATGGTTGCAATCTCATGAAGAAGTAGTCAAGTTTTGAGAACTCAACTTGAGGAGGCTTAAGTCTTTAAGACCAAGAGAGAAGAATGTCTCAAACATAAGTTGAAAGAGAAGAAATAGTCAAGGTCCTAATGAAGCAACTTGAGGAGACACAAGATGAGCTGAAGATCAAGAGGAAAGAAATAGATGATTTGAAGAAAGATCTAGGCACCATGACAAGAAAAGTACTATCTTTTCAAGGAAGTTCATAGTAAATTTAAGTAAGATGTTGGAAAATCAAAAGGCCTATGGTGATAGGATAGGCCTAGGCTTCAATGAGGATTTATCCAAAATAATGAAGAAGAGTGAATTCAAGGATCAAATGAAAGAAGCAGCCAAAGCAAGGGAGAAATTCAAGGATTACACCTCCTAGAAGATTGCTTATCAGGAAGCCAAGTGCATATAGGTATGGTGTTTTTCATGGTAATTGTTACAAATGTGGTGATTATGGACATAGGGCTAGTTTTTGCAATCCTAAGGTTGAAAAGAAGGATGATGGAAAAGGAAAGGAACATTGTGAAGAGAAGAAGGAAGAAGAATGTCAAGATAAGAAGGAGCAAAAGGTAGGTCAAAGATATGGAGTTGAATGCTATCATTTCCAAGAAAAGGGACATCTTGTAAAATATTGCAAAAATGAGCCATCAAACACAAAGAGGTATGTAAGCACATTCAAGGGGTATTGTTATGCTTGCAATGGATATGGTCATAGGGCTTATGAGTGAAAAGGAAAGAAAGTGGAATACTTTAGGTGCCACAAGATAGGGCACATTGCAAGGTTTTGTAATGCAGGTCAATTGAAGAAAGAGTCTCAAAAACCTAAGCCACAAGCTCAAACATACAAAAGGAAGGATGAGACTAGTCAAAGTGCTAAAGAAGAATCCAAGGATGTGACTGAGCTAAAAGAGGGATCTGCTGCAAAAATGAGAAATCAGATAAAAAGGAGATATTCAAGGTCTAAGAAGAGGGCTTGAGACCTACTTAGGTCTCTCATCAAGCTCTTCCATGGTGACCTATGCCTCTATTAGGCTTCATAGAGGCGTATATGAGCAAATGAAGCTTTGAAGTGAGGGGAAACTATGTATCTCAGTATGAGTCTCTTCCATGTGTAAAAGTTATGTCATTTCTTGTGTCTCTAAGTATGTTTCATGGTTCTATTTGAATTTATGAAGTCATTATGTAAGTTTCATGGTTCTAAGTCTATGTTCTTTGAATGTTCTTGTATAAAGCATCATTATAGGTCATGTGTTCATACTCTACATGAATGGGTCTGAGTCTTTGTTTATGGTTCATCATGTCTGTGATATGTTAAAGGACCTGTAATGATGTGTCAAATGAAGTAGTAGATATTCTAATGTCAAAGAGTGATAATGACATGAAAATCCTCTATAGTCTGAGTCTAAGGTCATGTGAGTCTATGATAATGTCTTCTCAGTAGTCATGAGTTATCAAGGTATGTAATTCATAAGTGGTGTGTCTTAAAGGTCTGAAAGTCATGATATGTCTTTGTGTCAATGTATATCTTGAGTTCTTATCATGGTATGTCCTTTTAAAGGAAAGAATCTCTTCATCAAGGTATGTATGTGTCATTATTCATCAAGTCAAGTTTGTGTATCATTGCTTCAACAAGTCTAAAAGTCTATGAAGGAAATATGGATTGAGTTATGAAGATAAAAACATAGTTCTTGAGAGAAAATCATCCAAAAGATAAGTATATCACCAAGTATAAGAAGTTGTGGTGTTTAGTGTTAATTCATTATGAAGATTGTCTTAGAGTTAAAGATCATTCTATCAAAGTCTGTTTCAGTCTTTATGAAAAGTCTCTTTGAGGATGGTGAAATGTAAAGAGTGGTAAAATGTGATCTTTTGAGTCCAAAGAAGTCTTGTCATGTGAATCTGCATGGTCAAGAAAGATACGTGATGTTGGAAGAAAATCACCAAGTATAACATGGTGACCTACATGGTTCTATGAGTGAATATTTCTACATTGATTCACAATCGAACAAGTAAGATGGAGAAGGGTTTATGTGGTCTAAGGTCATTCTAGGCTCTTCAAGAATTTACAATCATGTGATGGGTGTCATGAGGAGATCTGATGAAATACAAGTACAATCTTTGAGTGTTCAAGTTAAGACAGATTAGGTCTGAGATTGCTGAAGAAATCAAAGTTGAAAATCCAAGTTGTCATGAGTGAGGGTTTGAATTTGAAAAAACTCCAACACTTCTCTCCAAGGATAAAAGTGCTCTTACAGGTATGCTGTTCTTGAGATAGTTTGATTCTTGAGGTCTTTACAAGGGTGTTGTAATGTTCATATCTTCTTGAGTTTTGATTCAAAATTGAGTATGTCTACCAAGTGACTTCTTGATACAGTTGTGATGGTTACTAATCAAAAATGCTTGTCAAGGGGTCTTGAAGTCTATAACAGGGTTTTGTAGCTGGGAATGTAATATTTTTCAAAAATTCCTGATACATATGGTGTTCTAGGAGCTTGAAAATGCTAAAGCTAAGACATGTTACAAGGTGAAATGATATAGCTTGAGAAGTGAAAGTTGTCAAGGAGGAAAGTATGCATTCTAAGAAATATGTCTCAAAGTGAGTTATAGTTTTAGTCATGACATATAAAGTGTTGTGACAGTGTGTGATCAAGACTAAAAATGTGATAGCTATACATATTTTTAAGGGGCTTTATATGACCGGGGGCTAATGTAAAATGAGTACTCAAGAATTGGAGAGGATCTAGTGATGTATGATTCAAGCACTAAAGCATCCAATCAAATGATTGATCTACATGCATGTGAGGAAAATTCAAGGTCTGAATAAAGATTTCAAGCACAATTGAGGCTCTACAGAATTATGGAATATGATTCTAATAATTGTTCATAGAAGTATTGAAGATTTTGTGAGTACATGTTCTCTATGACTATGCAAGGTGTGAGACAATGTAGGAGACTTGTTTGAAAGAAAGGAATGAGATAAAACCCTTAATTTCAAGAAAAATGTAATCAATCATGTGTATTGATCCTAAGCTTTAAATAGAAGTCATATTTCTTGAGAATATTTGTGTATGGTATTGTATACTTGTTGAAGGAAAAGTTTGTTGTTAAAAATGACTTGAAGTATGTACTTATATTAGTTCAATTCATTGACATAAGGAGTGCCAAAAATTGGTACATTCAAAGAAGTGAAATGATTGGAGTTATCCAAATGATGCATGAGACTGAGGCTCAATAAGGTCTTTGTGTTTTGTGAAGGGATTCCTTAAAAAACCCTGTGACAAGGAAGGTGATGATTCAACAAAGGTCAAGTTTGAGTGTGTTTTGATATAAGAGAAAGATTATGTCAAGGAGTTTTGAAGTTCAGGTGTGCAATCTCGTAGGCTAGCTGAAGAATGTGATAAGGCCTTGTTATGAAGAATCTCATGGTTTCTATGATGCATGAGTTTGTTGTCTTCATGAGTTCTAGTACAAATGATAAGGCTAAATGAATGAAGGTATAAGATTGTCTTCATGGAATGAATTATGCTACATATACATTTTTTTGCATTTACAATGTGCGTATCCTATGTGTCAAGCCTCTACAGGTATATGCACAGGTATATTGCATTTTTATGTTGAATATTAGTCTCAAGAAGTTGGTATATGTTGAGAGATCTAAGATTCCTTGTGAACCCTGGAGTCATGGTAAGAAAGTTTGATCTCAGGAAGGGCTTCCTGAGTGTGTATAGTGGATAGTCATGAAATGGTGAAGTTTATGGATTCAAGTAGCACTCTCCTAAATTTGATAGATTTGTATGAGTTATGATTGAAGAATCACTATGATCATCAATCTTATACACCTATGTATTCCATTTTGAGGGTTTGGTATGCTCTAAAGAATCTATAAATGCATTCAAAAGGAAATCCTCCATCTAGACTATCAAATTGAGGTAAATGGCTGTGAAATTACAAGTTGACAGTAATATAGTGAATGAAGTAGAGCATGAAAGATCTTCAAGTATTAAGAGTGTTTGGGTCCTCATTTTCTAAGAACAATAAGTATGAGGATTCAGTGGGCTATAGAGATGTTTGTTTCCATGAAATCTACTACAAAGTTCTGCAGATGAAGATTACTTCCAAGAATGTTGCTAAGAATGTAGACAATAAGTTGAAATTATAGTGGGCATGGTGACAAGAAGGAATTTAATCTTAGTACTTGTAATAAGAAAAATGTATGTGAATATGTGTTTTTCAAGGTATCAAATGTTACAGGTGTAGTATAAGCAAGAGACGTGGTATGCACTTCCACAGGGAGTACCACAATTGATGACTATGATATGAAAAAGAATGTTCTACAGGAAAGAAATTGTTGCTCAAGTGTGTGTGTTGATTTATCATGACAGGGGGAGTGATTGTATGTTCTCCTAAAAGTATGAAATGATGTTCTCAAGGATATAAAGGTATGACATTGATCAAGTTTGTTTTTCTTGGGTCAATGGTTTTCCTCCTTGTTGCATTATCTCAGTCAAAAGTGATTGTAAAAGACTGAAAATGGAGTTTAGGGACTAGTCAAAAGATTCAAATTCATTTCAAGGCAAGAAAACAAGACTAAATGCTCAAATTTGTAATTTTGAGCTATCAGAGATAGTGGTATTGAGTCCAGGGGGAGTGTTGATCTTGACAAGACAAGGTATGAATGGTATGATCTAGTGTGACAAAGTTGGTTGAAATTGCTCTAAAAGGACTGTTTATGGCTCTCATAGTAGTGCTCTTGAGTATGGAAGTAAGAAGATGCCTTATATGCATAATTTAGGCCTAGAAATGATGGAATATAGTCAAGAATGATGGAGTAATGATGTTTCATGATCTTTCATGTCATTTTTGGCATGGATTCAAGGTGATGTCATTCCTATCCCATGACTACAATGTTTACCATTAAGGAGCTCAAAACAAGGGTATAGAAGAAACATTGTGTTTTGCATGTCTAGGAGGTTGGAATGATGGTTTTTCCCCTAAAAAGGTGAATTTTTGTTTTTTATGGTGTACTAATGTTTTTCAGATGTTGAAGTGCTCTTTCCAGGGGGAGCTTGGTATTTGTATGCTTGACATGAGGCAAAAATCAATTTTTTTGGGAAAATTCAAGAGAAAGAGTCAATTTGAGACATTTGGTTGATGTTTCCAACCAAATAATGATGGTATTGAAGCTGAATTTAGGTGAATAAGGTAAGCTATAGGTATGCCTTTTTCATTAATGTAAAAAGGGGGAGAAGTTCAAGGTGTTTTCCATCAATGACAAAGGGGGAGATTGTTGGCATGGTGTCCTAGTAGGTGTTGTCATTGATGAAAAACCACATTAATGACAAAGTGAATGTTGTAGGATGATTTCATGATGATGTATGTGGTGCTAACATGATGGTTCAGATGGTTATCAACTGCTACAATGGGATTCAGTGATGCATGCTTCCTCTAGCAAGCCCATACAAGTGTCTAGGAGGTGTTGCTTGGCAATATGAGCTTCTTGGTTGCTTGGGAAGCATTTTTACATGTTGGATAATGTTTTTAAGAGTTCTTGAGCACTCACAACAGTGGTATAGTGCAGGTACATGTGATTCACCATGTTACAGGTGCTCATTGGGAGTAGGTATGCTTGCTTGGAGGTGTGACAGAGTGTATTGGAGCTAGATGAGATCATGGAAGCATGAAATCAGGTATATCATGGCATATGAGGTATGTTTGGGTCATTTTAAGAGGTTTCATGTTTAGTTATTGCACTATTTCAGTTGATACTAGTTGTTACATGTGAGATCTAACATGCAAACATAGGTAAGTCTTAGTGATTGGAGAGATTGGAAAATGGAATTAACATTATGATAATTGGATATGTTATAGGGATGAGTTATGATGCTCTCAGAAAAATTTTAGGTTTCCCATGATGAGAATTTTGTCAGATATGACAGTTTTGTGAGACATGGTAAAAAATAAGGCAAATTCAAGCTCGAAGTGCAACTTCATATGCTTGATGTGAATGGTGTGATTTGTATGGGACCTTGTGGCTTTCAGGGATTCTTCTAAGGTGAGTTTAGAAGGTTTAAAAAAAAATTATGTCAGTTTATCGTCACGTTTTTATGAACGAATGTTAAGAAGATAAAGAGGTCAAAAACCCTAGTTAAACCCTAGCTAGGAGTAGTTTGCAAAAGATGAAGTATACTGACCCAATTTTGATTGATAGTGAAAAATTTATGATTTTATGTTGTATAGGACTCCTCAAATACTTTCCATAAATTTATGGTTGAGGTCATGGTCATGAGTGGGCCCAACTTAAAAATAGCAGTTTCTGGGAAAGAAGGTGATAGAGAAAGATGGTCCCAAGGAGTAACATGAAAAATTGATGTATCATGATTATGGAGTTTTTATTTATTTCCATGGAGTTTCAGAGACATGTTCATATAGGTTCATGGTGTTTTGAGGTCTAAACAGGTTGACTAGTCAAAGGGCAGTTTTGGGATCTCAAATAGCAAGGTTCAGTGAAATGGCTATAACTTGAGCTATAGGAGGATTTCAAAGGTGATTCAAGTTATGTTGGAAAGAAGATATAGATATATTATAGTGATATATTATTTTCCTCATGATGAGGTGATTTGGTAGGGTTTCTAAGGCATTATTTGAGCAAGAAGCTTTTTTGGCAGTTCAGGACAGGATATGTTTTGGTGCAAGTTTGAGGTTTTTAGAAGCATGATATGGATTTAGAGATGTTTCCTATCACCTGTAATGTGAATAGGGATACATTTTTCATCTAATTAATCAATTTTTAGGTCTTCAATATATGTATAAATGATTTTATGAGCTAACCTTTGGAAACAGGCTTTTTTGGTTGATCTGGTGAAGGAAAATTTGTTGTGGTTTGAATTAAAGGTGTTTCATGAATTATAACTTATTTAGAAGTTTTCTAAAGGTTTGGCCATTTATTTTGAGTGGTCACATGGAATGTTTTGGTTTATTATAAGTGACTTGGGGATCAGATGAAGTTTCTAGGGTGATGAAGGGTGCATGAAACAATTGTTTTGAGAAGTACAAAGAGCTCTGGGCCCAGTAAACAAAATAATTTGATTGGATGAGATGAATTTTGACCATATATGATGTTTAAATGTTATTTTAAACATGTGTGATGAATTTTATATCTTAAACAAAATATTTTTGGGATTAGGATATTTTTGTCATCCCAATGCAAGGGTTTTTGAGATTTTTGGTGCATGGATGAAGGGTTTTAGCTAGGCCGACCTACTTGGGTCAAATGTGACTATTGGGATGGATGTTATTGAATTTTATAAGCATGTATAGGTCAAAAATATCATGAGGGACTGACCTCCTTTGAGTTCTAACCAAGAAAAGGGTATAAAATGAGCTTTTGGGCATAGTGCTTCTAGATTTTGAAACCCCCTCTTATCTTATTTTGAAGAACCCTTTTGCTGCAAAGAAAAACCTTTTATGCCTAGGCCAAAACACATAGAATCTCATTCTAGGAAAGTTTCTGGTTGATTTTTCATGAGAATACTTTTAGCAAATGCAATGGTGGTCATGTTTCTTTGAGAGTGAGTTGGAGAAGAAGAGTAAACTCGAGTGCTCGAGTTTGGATATTATCATCATAACATGCTGATGTTATTTGCAGGTGTATAAGGAGTTTTAATATATGATATTTAAGGTTTAAGACATTCTCATAGTTGTGTCTCTTCATATCTATTCATGAGACATTAATTGTATTGAGAGTACTTTATTGCATCTTGTGGATCATTATTGAAGACATTATTTTGTGTGATCTGATTTGCGAATATATATAAGTGTGTGGATCTGATTTTATTATCAATATATGTGTGTTTGAGATCATATTATGTTATTTGCATTAAGTTTAATTCATTTAGAAGTTTTTATACTTTGACATGTTGTATGTGAGCATGTGTGGTTAGGGTTTGAAGCACAAGTGTGAAAAAGGTTTTATTGGGGACTAATTCACCCCCCCTCTCAGTCCTTGTCACCTCTAATAGATAATTTGTGTGCTACATTACACAAAATGAATGAAGTCAAAAGTAATTCAATAAACAAATTTAAGGAAGGTGGTTAGACTAGTAGAAAGCCCCCAATAGCTCAAATCCCTCCACCATTTATTGAATACCACATACATATATGACCCTCAAGAGAATAAATTAACATGTAAGCATATAAACATGAGATTAAGTCACAAACACATCAAATCAAAAGAAAAATATTGATAATAAATCAAAGTATGTTTCAAAAAGGTAACGATTAAAATTCATGATGAAACAATATTGTTTTTGATGGTTGTACTAACCATATCCTTTGTATTTGATGGTTGAACCCCATTTCAATCCACTTGCATTGTACACACTTCATGCCACACATGTTGGGATTCATTTAAAATAGAATCTAAGGAAATATTGAATAAATAGACACCTAAATCTAATGCAATGTAGCAGTAAATAAATAAACAATTAAGTACAAAATAGACCTAAGAAAATTATGCTAGAAATTATGGAACCCTAGATGAAAAGAAGGGATATAACGACTTAGTTGATTCACAACCAAATCTGAATTGTGCCGAAGTGATGACCAGGTGAACAGAGAGGGAGAAGTGTCACACAGAGCCTTAAAAAAATGTGAAAGCTAACAGATCTACCTAGATTGGGGGGCCTGGAGAGGGGCAAGGGTACCTGCGTGGGTGCACCTGGATTTGTTTCTAGGCACTTGTGACTACTAAAAACCTCAGAAAACCTTCTTCGCAGGGGTCACAGGGTGTTCACTGTCCTTCGCCTTTGGTTGCTAGTATGTTGCACAATGATCACCGATGTCGTTGATAACCTGTAATGAAAGATTGCTCTACAAAACCCTCAAGAGTGCATCAAATCCCAAAAATAAAATAATGAAAATGAGAGGTTCAGACTGTCATCAGCTATCAAACGAGTGAACTTACGACTGAGCGTTGCACTACATTTCAGACCCAATGTAGTTCTAGGTGTGTGTATGTGCAGAATTGTGCCCTAGGTGGCTCTTGTGCATGTCACACTTGATAGCGAGACACATAGCTAGATGTACAGAAATGTGATAGATTTGTGCATGGAATAGAATGAAATTATCCCCTCCTATGAAGTGTATGTAGAATCCAATCCCTTTCCTTTGGATGGATGCTAGAATGCTCTTGAATGGCCTTTTGATGCAAACTTAGGTGGTGATAGCTAATGCTTAGTACTTGGTCCCTTATTATGATAATATAAATTTATATTTATATGATTCCCTTGCGTGAATTTCGTAATTAACCCAAAAAAGGCCCATTACCAAAAAGAGAAGATGCTCAAACGACTATAAAGGACACAAAATATGTGAATAAAGTATAAAGAGGTCAAGGGTGCCCAGAGGGGATGGGGGCATTGGTTGGGTGTTTGTCTAGGATGAGAAATGTCGAGGTATGAAAAGATAGATTGAGCAAGTAAGAGTGTAAGACCAAAAGTGGCAACATAAAGTAAAGAAAGATGGCCAAAGACATGGGTTAATTAGTACTTTTCTTACTTAGGAATCATATGAATAGCAGTATGCAATCATGACTAGATAATTACCCAAAGTGTGTGATTTTGTGTCTACATTTGCCCCCACTTTATGTTTTTGAGCGAATGATTGATAACATAAAGTAGATAAGAGATGTGTACCTGATAACCATGTAGATTGATGGTGAAAGCATGCCGAGAGACAAGGAAAAGTGTGGAGTGATAAAAATGTGGAGCGTGGAAACTAGAGAGGAGAAAGTGCAAAAAGATGATGATGATGATGACCTTAGGGTGGAAATACATGTGTAGATGTTGTACTTGTCGTTGATGTCGATGCTAATGTGATTGATTTTTTTGATGTAGGATGGTGTTGATGTTGCTGATGTAGGATGATGTTGACTACCGCTTCCCATAAGGATGGACCTACAAAAGAGAAGAACGAACAAGTAGTCAAATACACATGTATATGATCAAAATGTGTAAAAAGTATGTAAAATGTGAAAAATGTGAAAAAGGAACATGTGCACCTGATCCATGATGAGAAAAGAGTGTAGAAAGGATCCTAAAGATGATGTAGAAGAATGATTTTTTTGGCGATCTCACGCCAGTTGTGTTGACTGTGAGTTTTTTGGGTGATCTCACGCCAAGAACTGGAAGAAGTATAGGGAGAAAATTCTGGTGTCATCCTCCAACCTTTAACTACTTCCCAAAATGTAGAACACCACTGCAGATGGTGTGTAAAAATATGATCGGTTTCGACCAATTCTGATCCAATGCTAAAGAAGAAAATGTTGTATAGTGTGTATGCTGAGTGCTAAGGACTGTATGCCCTGTAAAATCCATTGTGTGAAGTGTTGTAGACTGTGTTGCACTAAAATATGTTGTGTAACTGCCCCTTGGTCACATGCATCTAGGAAGGGTCAGGGGTGCCTAGACATATTGTCCTAGGTCTGGGCGCTAGTGTTTGTGTTGTGCTTAGGACCCAAGTCTGATTCTAAGCCCTGTCTGAGACTGATGACTATGTTGTACCAGTACTGAATTGTGTTGAAATGTGTGACTATAAGAACTACTGTATGGGATGACTGATTCATCCTAAATGATGTCCCCCTTGTTTGGGGTGTATGCACTGTGACATTGATGTTGAGGAGTTGCGGTAGTTCACCCAAAGGAGGACCAACTGCATGACATGTAAAATTGCTACGCCCTAAAGGGGGTGGGAGTGTGCCCCCTTAGTTTTTGAAAAACGGGTTTCAAAGGCACATATGCACCAAATTTTGTGGTTGAACACTAGGAAAAATGTGTTAGTAGAAACAAGGACACAAAACAAAGTGGCAAACAAGTGTTAGTGTAAAGAGCAAGTAAAACACACATGTAAGACAATGTAATCTAATAAGCCAAATAGACAATGTGTAAGCTAAGACGCAAGAAGACAAAAAAATAAGAAGAAAATGTAGACCGTGAAAAGTGGGTTTAAACATGGGACATCACTCATGATGTCACAAGACAATCAAGGCCGAGATGGCCAAAAGCAGACAATGTGCACACAAGACAAAGGGAAAATCTTGCAAACAATGGCATAGAATGACAAGAAAAGGCAGGCAATAACAAGAAATGTAATAGACAACCATGGTGGTAAATAGACCTGTAAAGCAAATGTTGCACATGAAGCACCCATTAACATGTTAGAGAGATAAAATGTATGTCAAAACATGTATAATCCGATAAAGTAATGTGCTATGAAAAATGAAACAATAACACCTGTAGTGTACGAAAGTGGATGCCCCTAGGAGCCGTTGTGGGACTGGTAATAGGTATTGTGCCAAACATCCATGTTGTGTGTGTGGATCTGTAGAATATGTGATCACAACTAGAAAGCAAGTGAATGCACATGTGTATATGATAAAGATAATGACATACAAGATATCTATCTAGCATGTGTAATAAAGTGTACATGTAAAAGCATAAGTAAGCAAGAGTAAATGCGACCAAGATATGTAGTATGTTGTGGATGAGATGGAATGGAATGCAGAGTGAATGATAGGAGCATCATGCCCCCTTGAGTGGATGTGTATGTATGAGATGAGGTTCATTTATACATTCCCCCTCAGTAGTCAAGAATGAACTGTATAACAAGAGTGCGTATCAGGAAATGGTTTGAATGTGTGTGCTAGAAAGATATGATCGATAAAGCGTAAAGCATAGAGTATGTGTGTGAGTGAATGAATGTGAGTGTGGTGAGGTTCATTTGAGATGTAAAACCCTCAGTAGTCAAGTATGGAACCATGGAACTAGAGTGCATCATAGGGTAATGACCATATCATGTAAAGTAGATGTGAATATATGTATGAATGTGAAAATAGATGTGAATAAGATGTAGCATGAAGTGTGTAGAGTGAAGATATGTGTGATTTATGCATGTTGTGAGGAGTAATGTGTGGTGTTAAGCTATTGTGATATGTATGTTTTAAATGTTGATTAGGTGTTGTGTGATGTCAATGTGTGTGAAAATGTGTGTGAATGTGTGAGAATTTGCATAGTGTGTAGTGTGTGAGGTTCATGTGTATAGTATGCCCTCAACAGTCAAGTGTGAACCAAAGCACGAGAGTGCATCATCGGGTAATGATGATACTAATGTATCAAGATGTGTATGTTGTATGTGAGAGATTGAATGTGAAATGATGAGAAGATAAGACATGTGTCAATGCAATGGGGGGGAGAAATAAGTGTGATGCCCCCAAGTGTGTGATGATAAAGAGATCAAGTAATGTCATCTAGGAGGTCATCATTGTCATGATCAAAACCGAAAGGTGAAGCATTTGAGACTTGATAAGAAATAGTGTCAGGTTGGTCAAGTAAGGAGCCATTGAGGCATAAATTATACATGCCCATAGAATATTCTTCATCAGTGAAGGGGGTAGTGGACAACCATGTGCATACCATCAAGTAAGATTTTGTGAATAGCCAAGAAATGAGTCATTACAAATAAAAACGTGGCCAAATGGCATGGGGAATGATATGTCAGTATGATCAGGGTCTAATGTGCCCCCAATGTAATCAAGCCAAGACTGTCCAAGTGTAAGTGGAGAAGTATGAGGAGCATGTGCAAGAAATATTGTGAGATAAAATACTTGAAGACCATAAGCAGCGATAATGTGAACAAATCCATGGTACAAATGATGATCATGGGGTGGAGGAAAGATGTCGTCAACTATAAAGCCTAGCTGAGCCAACCCATCATGTGTGCATATAGTATCTAGGTAAGTAGGATCAAATGGGATGTGTTCCTAGTAAGAGTCATTCATGAAAAATGTGCATGTAAATGGAGGACGTGCTAATGGAGGTTTCTCATGAGAAGGTGAAGGAGATGGAATGACGTCCAATGTTTGGACAGGCCCCCGATAAAGAATCATAGCAGTAGTAGAAGTAGGAGGAGGTGATGGTGTAGATGAAACAATATCTAACATGTAAATAACACCTTCAAGTGGTGGAAAATGAGCCAGAGTATCCATAGGTTGTGGTTCATCAGTGGTAGCAGATGTTGGAGTAGGAAGTGTAGTGTTGGGATCATGGTTGTAATATTTGAATGGTTGACGATCACTATGAACTATATATTCTATGCCCTCATGTAAGAATTTGACACATCGATGTACTATAGAAGGAACTTCTTGCATGACATGAAGCCATGGCCTACCAAGTAAATAATTATATGAAACCGAGAAATCAATGACAAAGAAAACCGTATTAAGAGTTTTTGGCCCAATAGTGATAGGAAAAGTAATGTGACCTATGCATGGATGAACAAATCCATCGTAAGTGCATAGAGAAAGAGATGATGGACTAACATTAGTAGCAGAAAGACCAATATTTTCAAGGAATGACATAGTGCAAAGATTAAGCTCAGATCCATTATCAATGATGGTGCATTTGACACCCACATTATAAATGTGGAGCATGATGTATAAAGGTGGGTCATTGTCAAAAATAACAAGATCAACATTAGGATTCGATGGAAAAGTAATGTGTTGAGAAAAAAATCTACAAATGTGTTATATACTATATCCAGATGAATATCAGCAGGAATGCGAGTAGTAGCTAGGAGAGTTCTGATTTTATCTCTTAATTCAGGATTAATGAGCAGGAAATCATTAATAGAGATACTCATGATTATGAGATCCTATGAAGATAAAAGCAATAGAAGTATGAGGACCCTAAGAGTGTTCAGATCGAGTTTGGGTTCACCAAAATGATTAAGAAAATATTGGATAAATAGATGTCTAATTCTGATAGCTATGTAGCAGTAAATAAATAAACAATTAAGTATAAAATAGACCCAAGAAATTAAGCTAGAAATTATGAAACCCTAGTTGCAAAGAAGGGATAAAATGACTTAGTTGATTCACAACCAAATCTGAACTATGCTGAAGTGATGACCAGATGAATAGAGAGGGAGAAGTGTTGCACACAAAGCCTCAGAAAAATGTGCGAGTTGAAGATCTACCTAGACTGGGGTGCCTGGAAAGGGGCAGGGGTGCACCTGTGGGCACCCTAGACCTGCTTTAGGTTCCCGTGACTGCTAAAACCCTCAGTAAACCTCCTTTGGAGGGTCGCAAGATGTTCATTGTCCTTCACTTTTTGTCACTAGTATGTCACACAATGATCGCTGATGTCGCTGATAACCTGCAATGAAAGATTGACCTGTAAAACCCTCAAGAGTGCATCAAATCCCAAAAAGAAAAGAATGCAAATGAGGGGTCAAACTGTCCTGAGTTGTCAAACATGTGAAATTAAGAGTGAGAGTTGCACTACATTTCAGACCCAATGTAGTTCTAGGTTTGTGTGTGTTTGTGGAATCATGCCCTAGGTGGCTCTTGTGCGTGTTGTGTGTCACACTTGATAGCGAGAAAATAGCTAGATGTAAAGAAATGTAATAGATGTGTGCATGGAATAGAATGAAATTCCCCTCCTATGAAGTGTATGTAGAATAATGTAGTCCCTTGCCCTTGAATGGATGCTTGAATGCTCTTGAATAGCCTTTGGATGTAACCTTAGGTGGTGATAGCTAATGCTTAGTGCTTGGTCCTTTATTATGATCACATAACTTTATATTTATATGATTCCCTTGCTTGAATTTCAGTAATTAACCCCAAAAAGGCCGACTACCAAAAAGATAAGATGCTCAAATGGCTAGAAAAGGACCCAAAAGATGTGAACAAAGTACAAAGAGGTCAAGGGTGCACCTAGAGAGGGACAAGGGCGCTTAGCGCTAGCATCCTGGCTGCGTTGTGTCTAGGATGATAAATGTTGAGGTGTGAAAAGATCAGACTAAGCTAGAAAGAGTGTAAGACCAAAAGTGACAAAAAAAGAAATAAAGATGGACAAAGACATGGGTTAATTATAATTTTATTACTTAGGAATCATACGGGATGTTTCTTAAAACATTTTTATCTAGTATCATAGAACCTTCCTTAGTTTGGTTTCAAAGCCTACATACTGGTTATATTGACAAATGTCCCATGTTACAAGATCAATTTCTCATGAATTTCCAATCACATGACACTACCAATGATAATTATGATAGTTTAGGGATTATACAATAATAGACCAAAGAGTCCATCTATGTGTATGTTGCACACTTTATGGCTATAGTATCCCTAGTTTTGCATGGTATATATTAATATTTTTCCCTATATGACTGTATCAAATATCTACCTCATGAGTACATTATACTAACAAAATAATGGAAACCAAAGGAGTAAAAAGTATTGTGTAAATGTGATAGTGAAAGAAATAAATCATATAGTCAACCTAAGTAAGACGGGGCATCTAAATTTATAAAATTCAATTAAAGGAGGAGATGTTGATCACATTCTTATACAAGAAAAAATGAGTTAATCCTATGTTCATGCATGCATACATTAGAAACCAAATTCATAACATAATCATCATCAATAAGTAACAAGTCCATAATACATGTAGAATACATCTCATTAATCAACTGGGATGTACTCGAGGTGGAGAAGAAGACAAGGCATGGTTTTTCTTCCTTTGGCAGTGTCTTCTTGTAGGGGAGGGAAATCATGCAACTTTGCTATGGGCTTTTCTTATTTCATTATTCTTAGTCGATAATTCATTTTTATAGTTGTTTTAATTGTTAGTGTTATGTAGAAAATGATATTTCGAGGAACCGACATGATGACGTCATTGATGGAGTGCGATACGGCAATAATGGTTGTGAATCCTCAATCCCAGAGGAAGGTATAGGATGAATTGGAGGGCATGGTGGGCAAATGTAGAAGCATGAGGGATTAAGACATATGCAAGATTCCTTAGCTATATGTGTGGTGAATGAGACTGTGACTACATCCACATGGTCTCCTCTTATTGTGGGCCCGCTTCTCCAATTAGGAGACTAATTCCACAAATGGAATGCTTTGTGTTCTGGTGGGCACCACCACTATTGTCAACATGTGGTTGATTATGCATGACCCCTGGATTTGGGATTCACTTGAGCAATTTTGAGTAAAGAGGTTCGTTTCCTATGAGGGCAAAGAGTGTGAAAGTCAGGGGCAACGAATTGGAGCTTGCCCCTTTGGTATGGGTCATTGAATTTACCTCAGGAAGGTTTTTAGCCTCTCCATCATGCATTTTTGGGTGGTCAAACTATTGAATCATTTCCATTGGATTCCTTATTTGCTTCATGTTGGTCCACTCATAAAGGTGCCACTCAATGCTATTCTTTGATTTACATTTTTGTTAGTACTTGGTATCTCTTTGGTGCTTATTAAAACATTGGGGTGATAAGGTTAGGAATGGATGAGAAAACATGTTGCAACAATTATACAAAGGAAGTATACATTTCTCTCTACACCATTGTAAGGACTTTAAGAAAATCCTCACATAATACAATATGTCTCGTTGTAGAGTTGGTTAAAGCCCCAAATTATGGTGACATTATAAAAGCCATTAAAGAAAAGTATTTATTTATTGAACAAAAATGAGACTACTTTCCCTATTTAATGGAAAACTGATTTCCTTGCCTTTGCATTATATTCTTTTCAAAAAATTAAAATGAGAGAGAAAATCCAATAACATTTCCCTATTTTCCATACTTTTGGGTCTTGTAAAAAATTGTTGTTTGATACTATTGGTTAGATCTCAATCCATGTGACCACCATTGCTTGCTCATATGTTCTCTAGCTGAAATTCATACGAACACTCTCGGTAGTAGAGAGGGATTCATTTTGAATTGTCTTCGTTGTTGCATGGAACTTAGAAAACTTTAAACAACAAAATGTGGTGGTTTATAGTTTCTCTCATGAATACTAACTAAAATTTAATACCAACCTACAAACATGGCAGTCTATATTTTCTTTTGTGATGTTTAGTAGACCTCTTCATGGTCAAAGCTTGCACAACACAAGTTGGAGGATTTGAGCTTGACATGTTGTTGAATGTTTGTTATTGGAACATGGAGAGGAAAGTTGATTTTAATTTTTACCTTAACCAACATGCAGGGCACCATATTAAATTTAATAGTTGTTTAGACATTTGTCAGAATTTTAACCATAAAATACATGCAAATATTTTAAATAACCATCTTATACAACATATATATTTAAAATATAACAGACACTTTTTTATATAAATTTATATATAAAATATACTAAAATACATATTAACAATGATTAAATAAGCGTATAATATATATATATATATATATATATATATATATATATAAGTAAAAAAAGGGCTTGTAGCCCAACTATATTAATATTTAGCCAAAAACCTGAGAAACAGGTTAGAGTTACGAAGTTAAGCAACTCAGTTGGTATTGCTTACATAGTACTAAAATTACATAATTATTGAAATATAGACATATACAAGAAACTAAGTAGCCTCCTCAGAGGAGCTAGAAATCACCACCTCAGGAGCCACAGTGGGATCCTCTTTAGCACAAACATTCTATTCCATGACCAGCGCAACAAATGATTCCTCCAGGTGTGAGCTTTCAAACTTGTTAGTCAAAATCCCCAAAATAGAGCAAATAACATCAAGCTTGCGACCTTGGTTGATGCTTTCCAAAGCCTAGGCTTTAGACATGGTCTAAATATGTTTTAAGGCTAGACTCAGATCAAAACCTTTTTGCTCAACCTCTCATGCAGAGCAAAAGAATTACTCACCCCAAGTAACATAGTTTGAACGCCTATAATTTGCATAACCTTCAGGGTATCCAGTCAGGAAGTGGATTGACCATAATCAATCATTACCCGAATAACTTCCTCCACTGCTGCATTCTCCCCAAGCCTAGCTGAGAGTTATGCCCATAACAAGTTAGTCATTATCCAAAGTAGGAGTTGGGGGTCATCCACTCCCTCAATAAGAGTGTTCTGCCAAAATTCCATTGCCTCTTTAGTAGTAATGCAAGTGCCTTTGTCCAATAGATGTCCAACATTCAGTATCCCCTTCAACTTTAGGCCATTAACCAATCCCAAGAAGGATAAATGCACTTTGTCTAAAGAGAAATGATGAAGCCGTTGATCATCCATTTCTTTAATAATGCTCTCCGCAGTCGATTTACCTATTCTCCACCTTGTGCGCTTAGTCAAACCAACTATCCCTTTGCCGTTCTCCATTTGGCTGAATGAACTTGAAATTTCACCGTTGAAACAGTTAAATGAGCTCCATCAAATACTCAGAGTTTCCTTAAATCCCCACTCGCATGTGAATGCCATTAAGAAATAACGTGCAATACATATGGCAACATGCCAAATAACCATGGGGTAAGGAAAGTTAATGCGTAGGAAAGTTGTGTTGTCCTTTCAGAGCCACCACCAAATGCCACTTGCTAATATCATAATTGATTAGATTACCCATTAAATTTAATAATTTATTGGGTTGAAATATGACGAGGCTTTGGGGGTCTTTCCTAATGCTTATATCCACTCCAATGTTGGCTAACTTGTCAGCTATTTTATTAGCACTACGAAAAATGTGAGAGATTAGGAGTGGCTTGCAGAGAGCATGACAATCCTCTACTATTCTGGAAAGCTACCAATTATTGACTTGATCTTTCTAAACTGCATTGATGATGACATGTGAATCACCTTTGATAAGGAATTTTTCCCATTTTCTTTGCTTTGTAATTGAAAGATCACGCCAAAGCACTTTGGCTTCAATATAGTTGTTAAAACACTTCCCAAGGGATTCAACAAAGCCCAAGATAGGCTGACTAGAAGAGATTAAAAAAATTCCATCAACTCTATCCCAACCTAGATTGCACTTGGTAGCCATGTCAAATTTAGCTTGATGTAGCCATCATAAGGAGCCTCCCAAGTAGAGGTTTTACGTTTGTTGCCTTTGAGACCAACCCTTTATCAGGAATTTTATATATTTAATTAGTAGTATATAAATAATATTATTTTATATTTTTAAATAATATTTAAAATAATACCGTGACCTAAAAATTGCCTAACAAGCATAAATGACCGTCAAATTTAACCCCTTTAGGGAAAACTTGGAGAGGTTGAATTTTGTTTTTACGTTACCAACGCTGAAAAGCTATTTTTTTTGTTTTCACTTAAACTATTCATCTTGTGCTTTTCTATTTCTATTTTCCTAGCTAGTAGGGCCAACTAGAGAGTGACAGAAATGCGCTAAAAGTTAATGGAGAATGCCAAGGTAACGGAATGAAACATGTTGACTAATTTTTAGGACTTGGGAGACACGTCAACAAAAGATTGAACTCACCGGCTAGATAAGCCATAGAATTTTTGGGATTGTACCTTATCTAGCTGATGAGTTTGATATTTTATTATTCACGTAATCATTATGGGTTAGAGACAATACATAGAGAGAGTATCTCTATGTGGTCCAAACCTTAGTTGTCCTTGCAATAATTATCCTTTTCCCTTTATGTCTCATACACATTGCATGCTCAAAACCTTGCTAGCATCTCAACATTTGGCACTTTGTTCGTCCATGTCCATGATCTACAACACTTATTTTCACTTTGCATAACACATTATCATCCTTGGCCGACGCCGTCACCTACGGGTGATGTTGTTGGTGTTAGATTTTTCCCTAGTTGACACCATTTCCCGTAGCCGACGCCATCACCCACAGGCGATGACGTCGTATATATGCTTACCACATCTTTGCATTCATGAAAGAAAGATGCCCGAATCTTAGGAACTGCCATCTGCTCTACTCTTTTGCGCCAAATTCACATTTGTTCACTCAACTCTTGGTTCATCTTACACTTGGTTTGGATTGGATTGGACACTCCTCTTATTGATTGGATTACTTGCACTATTGGGTCATTTATAGTGAGTTTAGGACAAGAATGGTAGTTCCCCTTCTCCACCTAATAACGATTGTCTCTCGGTGTGCTACTTCTCTAAAGAGATAGTTGTATTAATGACCACCCCACAGATAAGTGTTTTAACACTCTTTATCATTTTGCATAGATTAGTTCATTACCCTTCCCCATTGCTCTATGTTAGTTTAGTGTTATATGTACATTGATGTTAGTTAACATCACGTTATTATTTGATTAGCTCCTTAGCTTTCCTTTATTTATATTTCAATCATATTATGCATGCTTTCCTTATACACTATCGATCTATACCTCTTCTCACCCATTTAACGATATCCTAAGAGGGTACTTTCCACTATATTGACTGCGAGCCTTGGAAACCCTAAGTTGATTTGGTGTAGGGATTACTACCCTCTGGATATGTGACCCTAGCACTCGTTGTAACCCCTTTAAATCTATCCACTCTATGTTGGTTCATGTGTCTCTTACTCATTGTCTCGATACCCTTGTAGAATGGAAGACTTAGGAATGCAAGTTATAGAGACACATTCTTAACCTGTCATAAAAAGCCAACTCTCCACAACATGGAGGAATATGAAGTGGCAAAAAAAAAAACCTTAAAATTAGATTTTCATAGTCAACAAAGAAAATAATTATGCCGAAAGGTGTGTTATATGTGGGAAATCCCGACCCCTTCTGACAAGAAACAAGACATCAATGATCACGATTCATTGGTCGATGATGCACAGATAATCCTCTACCGTACACGTGGCTCGCATTATTTTTTTACGTGGAAAGGCGTGTTCTCTGGCGAGAAGTCCTCCACCTTCTGACAGCGATGGAGACTGCTACAGACCAGATGGAGCGGTTGATGATGGACGGATGCTCAGGAACCCTACATGTGGTAGATGGAAAGTGAGGTGTTGCTAAGAATATTAGTGATGTGTACCGTAAATCTTCCAGACAGATAAGTGATGGAAAGTTTGGGAGATGAAGAACACGGCACCATGCTCGAAGGAGGGAGAGGTATTTCAAGAGTCAGAAATGGAGGAAACTTGCAGGAGTCCTGCTTGGAGGTGGATATGCCTCTACCGTCAGTAAAAAAAAGGGAGTATGGTTGCCCCATTGTATAGCAGTACATAGTAGTCCAAGAAGAATTAAAAAATGAATTTCTTAGGGCTTCAGAGAAGGGTTTTACAGTTTGTAATGTGGAGTGTTTTTACAACTCATGTTTATTGTTCTTTGTGTGTGGCCATCAAACATTGTCGCTGAGAAGTCCCTTTCTCTTTTCCTGCTGAGTGTGGTTGGAGTTGTAGACTACGTTTGATTAGAGGAAGCCATCCAACATCAGAGCTGAGATTTAAAGAAAAGGATAATTTTTTTTTACATTTTCTACATCTATAATTTGTATAGTTATTGGTGATGATTTACAATTTAACCCATCTTTGAAGTAGGATTTTTTCCCTTCACAGATTTTCTCTCTAATAAATTTAGCTTATGTCATGCTATTATATCCAAATTTGTTTTAATCTTCTGTAAAATATTAAATCTTTTTACAATATTTGCGTGGAATTATTTGTATAAAGATAGTTGTTATTCAAAGAAACATATGGGTTAACTTTGATCTGTACTATTTTAAATGCTAAGGGTATTTGATCAGATCTTTATCCATAATTCGTTGCGCTTTTATCCATAGATCACATTTACAGGTTTTGAAGTCCCGCATCGATTTCCTTTGTATTTTAAAACCAAAAAAAAATTGCAGTTAATCGCTAACAACGTGCCATCTAGGGTTTCAAAGAATTTTGTAGAGTAATAGTTGTGAGTGAAGAAACTTTTTTTCGGTTCAGTCAATGCGTTTTGTAACTCTCTGTAAAGAAACATGTATGATTCCAACTTTTTGTTAAAAAACAAGTTTATTCAGGTTTGTATTGCTAGGTAGGTTTTGACCAATTTTTTTTAAAAATATTTGATAGGATCATTACTATGCCTTCTGATTGCTAATTCTCAAGGCAATACTTTAAATTTTTGGCCTTTGATTATTATTGTTTCCAGAATAGTAATTTTTTATTCTGTGTACTTGCCAAAAGTGGACTAGGCCACAATGTTGTAATGAACTTCAATATTGGAGCTTTAATACTTAACACTTTCCTCTCCTTAATTTATTTTTATCTATATTTGAGTGCATATTTCAGGTAAACCTTGAAATCTCTATTTGGACAAAACAAGTAAGCACTACCAATGGAATTCTAAGGAAAAAAAGTAGGATTTCAACAGATTGACCTAAAAGGAGAATTTTCAGCACAACCTAAATGGGGCTGATGATAAGGCATGTGTACTCCATTTTAGGCACACATTTGACTCTAGAGGGGATTAGGGTATGTAAGTCTCACTGATGAATATATAAGGTGATTGAAAAAAAACGTGTGCCTTTAACAACCGGATCTCATACACCAAATTGGTGTATTGCTTGGTAGTGGCCTAAAAAAATATCTTTACCTTCACCTATATTCATTAAAAATTGAGTAAATCCTTTCCATACAAAGTCTATAAATAAATCATTTACAACAAGACATAGTAAGTATGGGTATACATGTATTTCAATAGGTCCGTAATGTTGATTTCTGTCTATCATTAGATTTTATCCTTTAGACAAATGAATGAATGAATTATTATCCCTCTTTCACAAGTAAACCTCCTTTTATAATATTGGACAAGTCTAGAGATACTTTTCAAATGAAAAAGAACATGCCAAACTTGGAAATAACGAGTCATTCCTTAGTCGGAAACGGATTTTAAAATTCCCATAGCGTATACATCTAAACAATACAACAAAACTATGGAAAATATGATTTGAGAAATTTCACAGGCTTGTTACGCCGAAAGGGGTGTTCTATGTGGGAAAGCCCAACCCCTTCTGACAAGCAACAAGACATCAAGGATCACGATTTGTTGGTCGACGCTACACGAATTATCCTCTATGGTAAAAGTATATTTGAATGGATTGTTTTGGTTATTCAATTTGACGAGTTTGCATAAATTCCTGTATACTCTTGCATAAATGTTAACAGCCAATGTTAACTTAGATGACAGCAGGGCCCACAATTGTTAGTTTGCTGGAGTGTAGGAGGTAACAATAATAGTCATAGAAACTTGTAATGAAGAAGGCATTTAAGGCCACTGTTATATTGTAATCATCTTGTATTGAGACATAAAACTGACCTGCATATAGAATGATGACCCAACCATGAAACACCCTATGGCAACCCCTCCGCCAGAGACCTGAAAAAACATATTTTCATATAATTGTGTTAGAAATAATCTTCCTATAATTTCAGGTAGCAGTAGCTTTTTTAAAGTCACAATCTCATTTCGTACCATCAAAAGTGGTCGCCTTCCTGTTTTGTCCATCAACAATACACCTAATGTTGTCATTGGCACCTAGCAAAATCAAAAGGAAATTGATTTATCACAATAAAAAATAAGAATGTCTTGCAAGTAAAATCCCATAACTTCGTGTAGAGTATTCATGTGATCAACGGGCTTCTATACTCGTTTAGCAGCAACATGGATTCATGAAACATAACTTGAGAACAAAGTATATAATTATTTATGTGGAACCAAAATATAATATAGACTTTATGAGGTAAGTTTGAAATGAAATCCCATTTTAAAAAAGTAGATTGCTAAAGGAATTAAAAAATATTATCACCTAAAGGGCAGCAACACTGACATATGTTACATTATCTGAATTGAAGCCTACATGACAATCTAAAGTGATCAGACATCCAAAACAGACTATTTTAGAATCAAAAGTAAGAATTGACTAATTTCTTACCACAAGCTTTGAAAATGGCACTAGCATAAAACATGACAGCATTGATTCCAGATGCTTGCTAGAACACCATCAAGCCGACTCCAACTTATACATGTATTGACAAAATAAAAAATGGATCTAATGAATGGTTTGTCATGACCCATAAATTCTACAAACCACAGTTCATAAAGAATCTACTCACTATCATGTGATGTGCATATTTGTGCCGAAATAGGTCCAATAGTCTACCCTTGGGAAGGATTTCTAACTCCTCCATATATTCCTGAACAAGATAGTTTTATAGTTTAGTTACAATCCAGATCAAAATTAATAGAATTACCTGGCAAAGTTCTTTCTAAATCAAATCAATCATCTATAAGCTTACTCCATGACTAGTTACTTTAATTTAACATTATTATATTCACTTTGGTTAGCTTTTATATTGATTTATCCAAATTATATCTTCAAGTGTTAGCAGAATAAGCTAACTAAGCCATTATTTTCAAGTGTTTATAAAGGCCTTAGAAATGTAGTATACTTGTAACAAAAGAAAAAGATGGTGGTAAGAGAAGGAAATCCCTCTCCCTTCTGTAATTTTCCCACAATGGGTCTCTCTAGATAAACATTGTCTTGTGCAAATCTGATCTTTTTGTTTTGCAGTAGTTTCTTTGTTTACTCTCATGTACAGTTAGTTCCTTTTAGTTTACAGAACTCCATAATTCCATTCAATGCACATTGTTGACTGTTTAATGCAAATATATAATAAAACAAGAAGTTAATTGATCGATTACTTCACAGCAACTTATGTGCAGAGAATAATGTGCTCGCTTTCCTGCATGTAGTTGTGGTGTTCATGAACTTTAAGGTTACTCTTGGAATATGTTATTTTTTCTTTGTGAATGAAGTGTCTTGCTTGCCTTTATGTAGTTGTTGTGTTCATAGACTTTAAGGTTATTCTCAGAATAAGCTATTTTTCTTTATCGCATGGAAAATTCCATAACAGATTGTTTATAAAATTGGTTATTGAATATGTGTTGTTTTTTTGCATTTTTTTCCTTTTACATTTTCATAGATTCTTAATTATGTGGGTGAAGTTATCTATCTTAAAATATCTTATTGGTGTATGTGTTGCATAAAGAAAACTATTTTTTTCTTTCGGTCTTCAACCATGGCATAAAAGGGCAAGTGCCTTCGACAATGGCAGGATTTGGCGTGTGCTGATGGGTTTTTGCCCCTAGGATGCCTCATCGAAACACCCATTTTTAGGCGTTAGACTACCCATTGGGAAGGATTTTAAAGCTTCCTACCAAAACAGATAACACCCAAATAGTTTTCTTTGATTCCTTGTTGGTGCTCTACAACAAAAAATAATGTGTTTAACTTCCATTTCCAGCGTGGAACTTATTGAGGTTTATATAGCGTCTATAAAATTGGTTTTTTTCATTTTTATTGTTTTGGGTTGCTTGTGAACTTGCAGCAATGAAGACTCGGAATACAATTTTTCTTCCTCCACATGGTGTGACAATCACCACTCCGCACTTGGAGCGAGAAGATGCTTTTAACCGAACAAAGTTTGTTATCAATGTGCTCCATTACAGGCAACCAAAACCGGCAAAACCTGTGATCACTGAATTGGTTAGAGAACGTCTCCACCTACATCCTTCATGTCCTCTTTATCTTTCCAAATTCCATACAGCGGGCTCCAACTCGAGGGGATTTGGGCTTGTATATGATCACCCCAAAGATGCTCTAAAATACGAACCTGACCACAAACTAAAAAAGATGGGGATAACTGCAAAGACAATACATGATGGAGGGAAAAAAACACATGGTGCAAAAAAAATTGCTAATTGTCACCAAGGGAAAAAAGACGAGATGCCAAGAAAAAATGAAAACCATTACGGGTGTGCTCCATTAAACTTATTATATAAAAGTAGTTTAGGTATCTATATGGTGCAAACATCTACTATGTGCTCTTTCAACTACTCTATCGAAATAACATTATGTTATATTTTTGATACTCTTACTTCCATAAGTTAAGAACTTGCTTCATTGGACATTTTCCGCTTTCTTATTAATGTGAAAAAACCTTTGATAGAGAAATTTCATACTTTTGTTGTTTTGCATTTAACTAGTTTCCTATCATCATTTTCCGTTGGTGGTTCGTATCTTATAAATTCATGTGTTTGATCTTATAGGTAACGTTCGGGGTTTGCAGCGTTGTTGCAGCTGGTTTTTCAATTGTGTTTTTTGAAATAATTCTCTCATACGTTGTGCTCCCTTGAAATTGGTATTGCGACATACAACAACATAAAGGTTGCCAAAAATCGTGTTTTCGGTTCTGTACTTCTTGCTTGAACCTGTGTCCACCTGCCATTTTTAGTTCATATCTCCCACATACAGAGATCCATGACATACTAATTGGTTTTGTTTACTTATAACGCAAGAAAACAAACAAGTGGTTTTCCCAGTTTTTCCATCCACCCAAAAGTCTGACATGGCTTGTGATCCTGCTACCCCTTTACAAGTACTTTAAGTCAACCCCCAACATCGTCTTTGTTCTTGTTGCATAAACCATTTCTCTTTGCTTGAAAAAGCGTTTGCCATCTGTGGTATGACGCTTAAAAACATTGCAGATTTCTGTTATGGAAGCTGCAATTCATGTACCTGTTATAGTGCATCAGTACAGCTTGAAGTATTATAGTCGAATTCATTCATTCCTTCCAATTTAGGTAAGGTAATTACAAGATTTATTTATCTTCTTAAACAAATTGTATTATGGTTCCATGAAATAGATAAACAACGTTTTTAGGTTTATCACTTTGATAGTAGGCTGCTTTTGTAGGCTTGGGAAATTGACAGGCTATAAGACCGCTTTTTGTTGTGGATTTTAACGGAATATTCTAGGGTTTTTTTTAATGTTTGCTATACATAATACCTTATTTACATGTCGAATGAATAGATTGTAAAATATACATCCAACATCTCGACATACAGCACCTGAAAGACAGTTGAGAATTGGATTTGAAGCCAAACATAATTTGAATTTCACTGAGCTATCTAATGATTCTGTATCACAGCACTGGGCTTTTAACTTACCTTATCTTTAACACTTTTTGCCTTTGTCACCCTTTAAACCGATTTATTTTGACAAATTTTGTCAAACAATTCCTCTGTTGATATGTTCCCCTGTTAGAGGCATTAACTTTTAAATGTTGTATGGCTTTTTATTTTACCAGAAGGTAACTCATCCACATGTTTTATAAATTCTTATAGCTGGTTCTGAATCGTAATTGAGAGATCTTTTTACACATATTGTTTCGAACAGTTTCTTAATGTCATTGGTTACACATTTGGAATTAGCTTAACAGATGTTAAACCATGTTAACACTCATATTGGGATTTTTTGTTTTCTGCAGTTTTCCAAATTTTCGCTTAAGGAGGATTTAGATGTAGTGATTAGAATGGGAATTTGAAGCTATGGAGTGAGGTGTTTCTAAGTATGTTTATTGTATGTTGCTAGGTTGTCTTTGGATTAGTGGGTTTGTAGAGATCTTTGTGTTACTGTGTTCTCTAGCCAGATGCTTATTGATTGGCCAATTTGTAGTATGACCTGTAATGTTACCAAATACAGTGATTACTGCATTTTGGTAATAGTTGTTGGAAGTGGTGAGTTGTGGGGGAAGATTCTTTGATCATTAAACGTAAAAATCCATACTCATTAATACTCTGTTTCCTAACAGTTTCAAGAAGAGACAGATGGACATTGCTACAAAAATATGTTTAGCTTAATTAGTAAAAATTGAAGATCAAATGTGTGATCCAATTCTTTGATGCGTACATTTGATTTATTTTTTTCTTCTGAAGATTTATTAGAATTATAAGGGGACAACGGTGCACTTTAAAAGTGAAAACGCACGTTTACAACAACATGGACCCATTTTTGCAAGGGAATGTGGCAAATTAAAAAAACAGAAGAAGTAAATTAAAGGGTTAAATTTAGGCATCTGTAAAATTTTCAAGTTTTAAATTAGGCTTATAAGCCCAAGTTCTTCACATTTGGTGACTCATTTAAAACTAAAATGAGAAAATTGGGGACGGGGAAGGTGGATACGGTGGCTATGATAGCTTTCGTCCTAGTAACACCACTCTTTACATTTTTTACATAACAGATCCGCCACATAATAGCCCCCTATTCCATTTTATTTTGTACATAGGACAGGAAAAGGGGAGTGCACGAGAGCAGGATGTATGATAAAGTCATCGTTATTGAATGTCTAACGCTACAGAGGAAGGTTCCTTGTTTCGCAGCACTTTTTTGTTTTTTTTTTGTTTATGATTTCAAGGTTAGTTTAGTCGTGATGTTTCATTTCACCTTTTTTGGTGTGTAATTTACTGTATGGTACTGATCCACATAGGTTGAGTGGTGGCAAAACTATTGGAATTATCGAAAAATATGATAATGGGAATGATTGTAAGTATTCGGGTTGTCTCCTTATTTTCGGGGTTTATTTTCTTTATTTCACTTTTCCAATTAGCTGTTGATACGTTTATTAGGTCAAAATGCAAAGGTAGGATTATTACAGGCCTTCCGGACTGGTAATTTCTCAAGGCAATACTTTAACTTTTTTTGGCCTTTGATTATTATTGTTGCCAGGAAGAGTAATTTTTTTTTCTGTGTGCTTACCAAAGTGGGTGGGGCATAGTGGCTTCTCCTGCAATTGAACTCTCAATATTAGATCTTTAATACTTAACATTTTTCCTCTCCTTAAGTTCTGTGTATCTCTTGTATCTATATTTGAGTGCAATATTTCAGTAAAACCTTGACTCTCTATTTGAACAAAACAATTAAGCCCTACATAAGATTCTAAGGAAAAAAAGTAGGATTGTAACCATAGATTGACCTAAATTAGCATTTTTGGCACAACCTAAATGGGACTGATGAAAGCATGTGTACCATTTAGTTACAAATTTGAACTCCAGAGGGGATTTAGGTTATGTAAGTCTCACTTACGAATATATAAGGTGATTGAAAAAAACCATTTTGCTTTAACAACCGGATCTCATACACCAAATTGGTGTATCGTTGGTAGTGACCTAAAATCAAATATCTTTAACCTTCACCTATATTCATCAAAAATCGAGTAAAGGCCTTTCCCTACAAAGTCCTAAATAAATCATTTACAACAAGACACGAGTAGTATGGGTATACATGTATTTTCATAGGTCCGTAAGTTTATTTATGCACTATCAATTAGAATTTTATCTTCAGGACAAACAAATGAATGCATTTTATCCCTCTTTACAAGGTAACCCCCTTGTATAATATTGTACAGTCTAGAGACTACTTTCAAATGAATTATAACATGCCACACTTGGAAATAACGAATCATTCCTTAGTCCGGAAATGGATTTTAAAATTCCCATAGCATTACACTAAACAATACCACAACTACGGAAAATATGATTTGATGAAATTTTCAACACACAGCTGTTACGGACGGTCACAAGGGGGTGGTTCTATGTGGGAAAAGCTTGACCCCTTCTGACAAGCAACAAGACATCAGGATCAACGATTCGTTGGTCGATGTGCATTAATTATCCTCTACTATACGGTAAAAGTATATTTGAATGGATTGTTTTTGGTTATTCCATTTGAGAGTTTGCATAAATTCCTGTATCTATTGCAATAAATGTTAACAGCCCTGTTAAATTAGATGACTCAGGCCCAACAATTGTTATTTTGCTGGAGTGTAGTAGGTAACAATAATAGTCAAGAACTTGTAATGAGAAGGCATTTAAGAAGGCCACTGTTATATTGTAATCAATCGTGTATTAACATAAACTTACCTGCATAGAGAAATGATGACCCAACCTGAAACCCCCTAAATGTGGCAACCCCGTCCGCCCGAGAACCTGAAAAAACATATTTTCATATAATTGTGTTAGAAATAATCTTCCTATAATTTCAAGGAAGCAGTAGCCTTTTTTTAAAGTCACAATTCATTTCGTACCATCAAAAGTGGTCGCGTCTTCCTGTTTGTCCATCAACAATACCCTAATTTGTCATGGCACCTGCAAAATCAAATGAAATTGATTTATCACAATAAAATAAGAATGTCTTTGCCAGTAAATCCCATAACTTCGTGTAGATATTCATGTGATCAACGGGCTTCTTACTCGTCTAGCATCACCATGGATTCATGAACATCCTAAGAACAAAGTATATAATTATTTATGTGGCCAAAATATAATATTCGACTTTAATGAGTAAGCTTGAAATGAAATCCCATTTTAAAAAAGTAGGATTCTAACTGAATTAAAAAATATATCACCTAAAGGGCAGCAACACTGACATATGTTACATTATCTGAATTGAAGCCTACATGACAATCTAAAGTGATCAGACATCCAAAACAGACTATTTTAGAATCAAAAGTAAGAATTGACTAATTTCTTACCACAAGCTTTGAAAATGGCACTAGCATAAAACATGACAGCATTGATTCCAGATGCTTGCTAGAACACCATCAAGCCGACTCCAACTTATACATGTATTGACAAAATAAAAATGGATCTAATGAATGGTTTGTCATGACCCATAAATTCTACAAACCACAGTTCATAAAGAATCTACTCACTATCATGTGATGTGCATATTTGTGCCGAAATAGGTCCAATAGTCTACCCTTGGGAAGGATTTCTAACTCCTCCATATATTCCTGAACAAGATAGTTTTATAGTTTTAGTTACAATCCAGATCAAAATTAATAGAATTACCTGGCAAAGTTCTTTCTAAATCAAATCAATCATCTATAAGCTTACTCCATGACTAGTTACTTTAATTTAACATTATTATATTCACTTTGGTTAGCTTTTATATTGATTTATCCAAATTATATCTTCAAGTGTTAGCAGAATAAGCTAACTAAGCCATTATTTTCAAGTGTTTATAAAGGCCTTAGAAATGTAGTATACTTGGTAACAAAAGAAAAGATGGTGGTAAGAGAAGGAAATCCCTCTCCCTTCTGTAATTTTCCCACAATGGGTCTCTCTAGATAAACATTGTCTTGTGCAAATCTGATCTTTTTGTTTTGCAGTAGTTTCTTTGTTTACTCTCATGTACAGTTATTTCCTTTTAGTTTACAGAACTCCATAATTCCATTCAATGCACATTGTTGACTGTTTAATGCAAATATATAATAAAACAAGAAGTTAATTGATCGATTACTTCACAGCAACTTATGTGCAGAGAAATAATGTGGCTCGCTTTCCTGCATGTAGTTGTGGTGTTCATGAACTTTAAGGTTACTCTTGGAATATGTTATTTTTCTTTGTGAATGAAGTGTCTTGCTTGCCTTTATGTAGTTGTTGTGTTCATAGACTTTAAGGTTATTCTCAGAATAAGCTATTTTTCTTTATCGCATGGAAAATTCCATAACAGATTGTTTATAAAATTGGTTATTGAATATGTGTTGTTTTTTTTGCAATTTTTTTCCTTTTACATTTTCATAGATTCTTAATTATGTGGGTGAAGTTATCTATCTTAAAATATCTTATTGGTGTATGTGTTGCATAAAGAAAACTATTTTTTTCTTTCGGTCTTCAACCATGGCATAAAAGGGCAAGTGCCTTCGACAATGGCAGGATTTGGCGTGTGCTGATGGGTTTTTGCCCCTAGGATGCCTCATCGAAACACCCATTTTTAGGCGTTAGACTACCCATTGGGAAGGATTTTAAAGCTTCCTACCAAAACAGATAACACCCAAATAGTTTTCTTTGATTCCTTGTTGGTGCTCTACAACAAAAAATAATGTGTTTAACTTCCATTTCCAGCGTGGAACTTATTGAGGTTTATATAGCGTCTATAAAATTGGTTTTTTTCATTTTTATTGTTTTGGGTTGCTTGTGAACTTGCAGCAATGAAGACTCGGAATACAATTTTTTCTTCCTCCACATGGTGTGACAATCACCACTCCGCACTTGGAGCGAGAAGATGCTTTTAACCCGAACAAAGTTTGTTGTCAATGTGCTCCATTACAGGCAACCAAAACCGGCAAAACCTGTGATCACTGAATTGGTTAGAGAACGTCTCCACCTACATCCTTCATGTCCTCTTTATCTTTCCAAATTCCGTACAGCGGGCTCCAACTCGAGGGGATTTGGGCTTGTATATGATCACCCCAAAGATGCTCTAAAATACGAACCTGACCACAAACTGAAAAAGATGGGGATAACTGCAAAGACAATACATGATGGAGGGAAAAAAACACATGGTGCAAAAAAAATTGCTAATGTCACCAAGGGAAAAAGACGAGATGCCAAGAAAAAATGAAAACCATTACGGGTGTGCTCCATTAAACTTATGTATATAAAAGTAGTTTAGGTAGCTATATGGTGCAAACATCTACTATGTGCTCTTTCAACTACTCGATCGAAATAACATTATGTTATATTTTTGATAGCTCTTACTTCCATAAGTTTAAGACTTGCTTCATTGTACATTTTCCGCTTTCTTATTAATGTGAAAAAACCTTTTGATAGAGAAATTTCATACTTTGTTTTGTTTTGCATTTAACTAGCTTTCCTATCATCATATTATCCGTTTGGTGGTCGTATCTTATAAACTTCATGTGTTGCTCTTATAGGTGAACTTTAGTTGTTTGGCAGCGTTGTTGCAGATGGTTTTCTAATTGTTTTTTTTGAAATAATTCTCTCATACGTTGCTCCCTTGAAATTGTTCATTGCTACATACACAACATAAATTGTTGCAAAATAGTGTTTTAGTTATTATGTACATTTCTTGCTGAAACTGTTCCAACTGCATTTTTATTCATATCTCCAAAATATTCAGATAAATGAAATAATGTTTTTTGTTTACTATAAAGAAAGAAAAAAAGTGAGTTTTCCATAACAAAAAAGTCTGACATGCTTGTGATCATGCTACCAATCTTACAAGTTAATTTAAGTCACCAACATCGTCTTCTGGTCTTTGTTCTAAACCATTCTCTTTGCTTTGAAAACGGTTCTGCCATCTGTGTTATGAAGCTGCAATTTCTGTTATGGAGCTGCAATTCATGTACCTTTTATAGTGCATCATACAGCTGAATTATTTATAGTCGAATTTCATTCATTCCTTCCAATTTAGGTAAAGGTAATACAATATTTCTTTTATCTTCTAAACAAATTTGTATTATGGTTCCATTAAATAGAACAAAGTTTAGGTTTATCACTTTGATAGTAGGCTTGGAAATTGACAGGCTATAGACCTTTTTTTTGTGATTTTAACTGTATATTAGAGGTTTTTTTTTAATGTTTGTATACATAATACTTATTTACATGTATATATGAATAGATTGTAAATATATCTATAAAAAAATCTAGAAAATACAGCCACCTGAAAGAGTTGGAGAATTTTGATTTGAAAGCCACACATAATTTGAATTTCACTTAGCTATCTAATATTCCTGTATACAGCCACCTGGGACTTTCACTTAACCTTATCTCTTTAACACTTTTTTGCACTTTGTCCCCCATAAAACCGATTTATTTTGACACATTTTGTCAAACAATTCCTATGTTGTATATGCTTCCCTGTTTCATATGCATTAACTTTTAAATGTGTATGGCATTTTATTTTACCAGAAGTAAATCATCCAATGTTTTATAAATTTATAGTATGGTTCTGAATCGTAATTGAGATCTTTACACATATTGTTTTCTATAATTTTCTTCATGTCATTGGTTTACAACATTTGAATTATGCTTAAAGATGTTAAACATGTTAAATTTCATATTGGGATGTGAGTTCAAATATTTTCTTTAAGGAGGATAGATGTAGTGATTATGAATGGGAATTTGCAAGCTATTGAGTGAGTTTGTTCTAAGTATGTTTCATTGTATGTTGCTCAAGTGTGTCTTTAGGATTAGTTTGTTATTTGTAGAGATCTTTTTGTTACTTGTGTTCTCTAGCCAGATGCTTATATTATTGGCCAATTTTGTAGTATGACCTGTAATGCTTACCAAATAAAGTGATACTGCATTTATGTTAATAGTTGTTGAAGTGGTGTGGGGAAGATTCTGATCATTAAACTTAAAAATCCATACTCATTACTACTCTGTTTCCTAAACAAGTTTCAAGAAGATGGACATTTCTACCAAAAATATGTAGATTAATTAGTAAAAATTTGAAGAATAAAATGTGTTGATAAAATTCTTCTTGATGAGTACATTTGATTTATTTTTTCCTTAAGCTTTATTAGAATAAAGGGGAACTTTAAAAGTTAAAACTGCAACTCGTCTTACAAAAACATGGAACATTTTGAAAGGGAATGTTTTGCAAATTAAAAAAACAGAAGTAAATAAAGGGTTAAATTTAGGCATCTGTAAACTTTTCAAGTTTTTAAATTAGGCTGATAAGCCCAAGTTCTTCACATTTTGGTGACTTATTTAATAACTAAAATGAGAAAATTGGGAGACGAGGGAAGGTGGATATGATAGATTGTCGTCCTATAAAAACAACTCTTTAACATTTTTTTAAATAACAGATATGCCCAAATAATAAGAAAAATATTCCATTTTATTTTTTACAATAGGAACAGGAAAAAGGGGAGTGCAGAGAAGGATGGTATGATAAGTCATCTTATTGAATGTCTAAAATGCTAAGGGAAGAGTTCATTGTTTTCGAGCAATTTTTTTGTTTTTTTTTGTTTATTGATTTCAAGGTTAGTCTAGTAGTGATGTTCATTTCACCTTTTTTGGTGTATTGTACTGTATTGTACTGCATCCACATAAACAATGGAAAAATAATTGGATTCATAGAAAAATATTGATAATGGGAATGATTGTAAGTATTAGGGTTTGTTTCCTTTATTTTCGGGGTTTATTTTCTTTATTTCACTTTTCCTATATTAGATGTTGATACAATTTTATTAGGTCAAAATGCAAGGTAGGATATCACTAAGGTCAATATATGGAGTCTCTGTAGCATGACAAGAATTACTATGTAGCTTCTATGTTGCCCAACACATTTGGTTTGGGTTCAATGTGTTGGTCCACATGGACGAGGGTTTGCCTTAGCCCAATTTTTTTCAAGGTTTTAATGTTATAAATCAATGGCTTATATTCATTTGTTGGGCTGCTCAAACCATTCAATTAAAAAAAAGGATAGTATAAAGATGAATAATATTTGTATTAATTTATATGCATGTGTGGGTGTACACACCATTTTCTCATTATTGGGCTTGATATATTGGGTCTCTGTTATCCCATTTTAGTGATTCCAGCTAAAATCAAGATAACCATAGAAATTTTTGAAAAAATCTACTAAAATGCCCGTTTGAAGAGTATTTCAGGTTTTCGGGTTTCAACAACATGCAAACATGTTATTTACATGCTATATGATAATTGTTTCCCTAAACCCGAAACCCAATTCAACTCCTTTGTGTCAGGTTTTTGGAACTCTGGAGCATCGGAACATATGTGATCAAAAACATGCTTCATGTCACGTGACTTCCGAAACCCAAAACCCGATATGTTCCTTTATGTCAGGTTTCGGAACCTTCGAGCATCTAAACATATCACGCTTCATGTCAAGTTTCCGAACATTCCAAACATGATGACATGCCATTCATGCCAAGTTATCAGGTAGTTGGCACACGTGTCAAGTGAAATGTAATAAATGCGGGGTTTTATAAATAGTTGGATTTACACGTCATTTTTATCTTTTGTGCTTTTGATTGCATGGAATTTCTCCTACATGCTCTCTCAGCCTCCGAACCTGATTCGATCTTGTGCTCGCTTTTGTGGTCCATTTTCAATTAATTTTTGAATTTGCTGAAGGTATTTACTCTAATTTTCACTTGTGAGGTTTTGTTGAAATTGTTTTTGTAATGTCCTTTGCATCTTCTCCTTCCTTTCCTATTTTTCTTTTTAGGTTTAGGGTTTTAGGTTTTTCTTCTTCTTTTGAGTTGTATTCTAATAAAGATCATTGCTTAAAGTTCACCCTTAGGGTGTTTACCTATTTTATTCCTTGGAATATACCTTTTTGTATTTTAAAGAAAAGAAGAAGAATATAAAAATCCAAACTGTTGAAATGGCAGAAAAATTTCATGTCTGGACATCTCAAAAACCTGATCCCTTATTTTTGGGTTTTGCAGGGTGTTTTACAATCCCCAAGTTCCGTAGTGTTTTGGGATTTTCTAAGTGCCAGACATCCTACATCATTCGACATCTGATTTCTAGTGTGTCAGGTCTGGCGAGGTGCTCAACATCTTTTGATTACCACAGTGTATCAGGTTTTGCTGAGTGTCAGAAACATACTAGTTTCTGACACATTCTCTCTAGTGTGTCAGGTTTTTCAGAGTTTCCAACAAGACCTAAATTTTGACACATTATCTCTAGTGTGTCGGGTTTCGGCAGGTGCTTTGCAAGTCTTAAAACCCAGATAGTGTGGCGGGTATGTGGGGTTGTTCAACAAGTTTTCAAACCCGAGTGTTCAAACCAGAAGTGATCAAGGAATTTTTCCTCTAAGACTCCTCATGTCGGATCTTGCTTCATCACAGGATAAGTCAGATAAATCAGTGAAGATGAAGTACAAATTCAGGAAGGTGGAGTCTCCTTCCTACATTGATTGCAATTATGACATCTGGGATACAGAACTTGGAAATGTAGACATGGAAGATTTTTGGAATATAGTCAAGAGTTCTTCCCAAACCCCCTAGATGAGATCAATAGCCGGCAGTGGGCCTCCCTCTTACAGCAGGATTCCCCATGTCTGCTTAGTGCCCCGAGTTCATCTTGGCATGTGCTTTGAATTATGACTCTGCTTCTCGTTCAGTGAGAAATCAGGCGGGAGAAGTCATAGTCAAGCTAGATGGAGGTTACTTCGATGACCTTCTCAGACTCCCTAACTTCAAGGAGTATGGGGACGTAGATCTCAAGTCAGCCCAGAAATCCTAGGACAAAGATCAAGAAGACTGTATTAAACATGTGAATAAGTAGTTCCTGATCAAAGCCAAGCCGACTGTATCTAGGTTTCCAAGATTTGTTCCTAGAAGTGATTTCATTCAAGAGATCAATGATATCATTACTTTGCTAAGATGGGTTTTTGGATTTCCTGAGTCAAATGTTTTCCAAGGATGGATGTACCAATTCATGGTCATCATTAAGAAGAATCAACAGGGGATTGATTGGGGTAGTCTTATCAGTGACGAGATAGACTCCCAGATGAAAACAATTTTGTCTACAGGAAAGTTTTATATGTCCTCATATGTCACTTATGCAGCAGCCGGCATGAGGAATTATCCCGGATTGGACACAAAGGGGAACAAGGCAGATGAACACATTTATCGGTATTTTCCTCAGCTAACAAGGAAGGGGTCGGATGACCAATTCAGCAGATTAAATGATGCTTTCTTTTACAAGAACATCTGCAGGATGAACCCCAAACTGAGGAAAACAAGAGTCTCTGACGAGGCATGGACTAAAGTTTCAAAATGGGGTTGTGTCTTCTTGCAATTTAAGAAGTTCACATATCTTTGAGTGGTCATGTACCCGGGTGATCCTTTCCGATTTCCCAAATACCCAGGAGACAAGCTGATTTTGATGGAGCTAGTCAGGCAATTTTTGGATTTCCACAAGTTCTAACAGAGTAAGCACAAGGCCACTGTATCCTTCCCAATTTCTATTGGAAGGTATACCTACTCAACGGTGGTAAAAGCCAAGAACATAGTGCACGAGCTTCAAGAGAAGTTAAAGAAGCACATGAAGCCTAGAGATGGGTTCGACTTTTGAGGAGTCCTTAAGTCATATTGAACCCTGTACCTGCATGTGCCTAGCATAGAAGACATCTGGGTCGATCTTCACAATGAAGTTGTTGTCCACAGAAAATATCATAGCAGGTTAACACTTGAAGAGATTCAGACACTCGAGCTTGCTAACATTCCAGAGGGTACTAGCGATAATGAAAGTGTTCTGGATCCTTAATATGACGGACTGAATGAGGATCAATACATTTTCCCAGCTGTTGATTGATCTATCGGGGGAAAAGCTTCTATTGCAGATAGATCAGCTCTGATTCTCACACGCACTAAGGCATGGCTTACCTCTTGGGGAATGAATTATAAAGAAAAAAGTTTTTCTTTGGAAGCGGGACCCTCCAAAAAGGAAAAGGACAAGAGCTCTTCTAAGAGGCCTATAAAGGTCAAATTTGTCAAGAAGGGAGGAGAACAAGAAGCCCCTTCAACTACCACTCCAATTGAAATGGTGAACATGCCAGAATCACTAACCCCACCAGAAATAGGGGAAATCTCTTTGGAGGTAGAGGTGAGTCAACCTCTAATTTCACCTTTTGTTGATTGCCCGATAGAAGTAAGTTTATCTCTCGCTTCTCAGGCTTTGGCTTCAAAATCTGCACCTCCTCCTTTGCAACCACTTGCACCTCCTCCTTTACAACCACTTCCACCTCCTCCTTTACAACCACTTCCACCTCCTCTTTCTCCATCTTCTTCATAAGCCATGGCTAGCATTTTTTTCGGACTCTCACCTCTCTCTGCTGGAACTAAGGTGACCATAGATATGCCTCCTCCTTTTGCACCTCTTTTTACTGAATCCACTACCACACTTGTGGTTGTTCCCACTCCACTAGTGAGTCTTCCTCCACCTGAAAGTGTGACCCTAACTCCTGCAACAGTAGCAACTTCTTCTGGCATGCCTCAATGGTTGCTTGATCAGACTCCGAGGAAAAGGAAGGTGGTAGTTCCCATACCAGCCTTTGATTTCAGTTCACTCAAGGCTTCTACTGCTAAATCAGCCAAGAAACCCAAAATAGTTTCAAGGGTTTTAGTGGATGATTTGGGGCACAAGTTTGCAGATATTTCCACTCCAGCAACCGACAAGACCAAAGAGGACATAGTGGCCTCTGACTATCAGATAACTAGGGTCGATCTAGGGAAGGTGATGGTAGAAGGAGCACAACAAGATGCATGAGATGCTATAAACGTGATATGTCAGAAGTTAAAGGAAACAAAGGAAAGTAGGGATGAGCTTAAAGAGAAAGTGGAGTAGTTGACCGAAGTATTACTCAAGCTCTCAAAGCCTCCTAAGTCAATACCATCATCCTCTACTCCTATTGGGTTCGATTTCTCATCGGTACCCATGATTGAAAAGATTAATGAAAAGGGGAGAGTGGTCGATGAATGGACCCAAAGGCTGCTCCTGTAGGGAAAAGAAGTAATCCAAGATACTGTGGAAGTCTATCAATCTTTGGAGGATATAAAGAAAGATGGAGAAAAAATGGATGATGAGTTTTCTTCAAAAATCAGGAACCTGGAGTTGACTTTTGAAGCTCTCCAAATGCTAAAAAAAAATCCATCCCGCATCTTGGTCGAAGAGAGCATCACCCCACATGAGGATAAACATTTCCAGCTAACCAAAGCCATCAGATTCAGAATAAATATTCTCAATGAAGCTCGCAGCAAATTGAGAGAATCAAGAGATCAATTGATCGATGGCAAGAGTGACTTAGAAGAAGAGCTGGTCAAAATCTGTGCAAAGGTGCTGAGTGAAAGCTCAGGTATCCTACCAGTTGATGATCTTTTCAAATAGATCTAAGAATCAATTCAGCATGAACCAACTTACGGATTCGGCATGGAAATCATTGACAGGTTTGTGAAGATTGAACATTCTTTGGAGACCCTGAGGAAACTCAACAAAAGATTGAAAAAGCTTCCCGACAATGCTAGTGATACTCAGGAAACATGCAAAGTTCTGAGTGATCATTCCATCGCGTCTGATGAGAATGAGATGCAAGGTATAATCTGAAAATTCCAAGAATTTCAAAACAAGCAGGCTTTGTTGGAGGAAGAGAAAGATGATGATTCAGAATAGGCACAATGCAACATGTCATTTCAATCTTGAAATCAACATGTCTTTTTCATTTCTGTTTCGTCACATAGGAAGCAAATTTTGACTTGGTCTCCTACATGAGAGTCAAGCAAAATAGAACTCTTGTTAAAACACTATTTTCTAGGATTTATCCTATTTTCTCTCTACTCTTTTTATTATAAATAAGGGATGCTTATGCATTCCAAAGGGTGGAGATTTTTGGAATATTGAGAACTATTGTGAAGAAGAAGAACTTTGTGTTTTCTTTCAAGAATTCAAGGAATAGAAATCGATGTTATTTTTACAAACTTTGTGTTGTGAGATTCATCCCTCTTAAGATATTGTTCTTATGTTCAGGATCTTAAGCTATTCTTTGTTTAGCATTCTCAATCATGTTAAATCATTTCAAACATTACATTACATTTGTTATCTAGAACTCGTATGATTATTTCATGATTTGTGTTTGCTCGAAAGAAAATACGTTCCTGTCATTTCCTTTCCATTGTGTATTCTTTCTAATCCATTTTACTTCGAAAGCAACAATATTTCCATCTACTATGGATATAGATTATGGGATTCTATCGCAACCCCAATGGTTAGATTAGTGTGAATATTGCACATATCATTTCTACTGTGTTTTAGATTAGTAATAAATAGGTAGCCTCACCTGCATTTAAGGAGGGATTCAATCCCATATACTGTGGTTGAACCTCATATTTTGGCGTGACAAAATATCCAACCAACAGTCTCTTACATGATGTTTGTGTGCTCTTTGTTTTCCCTGTAATTTGCAATGGATGGTTCTGCATCTAAAAACTTTTCATTTACGTCAGTTTATAGTTGTGGCAATATTTTAGCCTTCTCATTACTATGTTTAAGGTAGTCATTAAGATGATGATAGAGCGAAGGTAATAATTAAGTCAATTTAGCCTTCTCCATAATAACAATAAAACAATCTATTGTGCATCAAACTACTCTCCAATGATTTAGGCCCGTATCTCTTTCTATTTTATGACTCGTGGAAGCAAAATTTCACGACGTGCCAATTATCACTTTAGGATAGTTTCACTTGGAATCAATTTCGAAAGAAGCAAGAGGTGTTCGATATTTTTCCTGGGCTCTGAAGGACTAAGATGGATATCCCATTTTTGAAAAAAATAGATTGATGCCGAAATAATACAATATGTCCCACATATTACAATTTTTTTTTTCAATAATGGCATTATATCATTTATATAAATATTGATCTATGTATACCTTTTGATCTCGTATATACTTGTTGTTCTCATTACACACAACCTGGCGATGCCAGTTTTTCTTTGCTTGGTGTCGATGTAAACGTTGATGTTTCTGTTAACTTTGCTTTCCAAAATTTTTATAAATATTGTAATGTGATTTAGCTCATTGTGCAGAAGCGCATTGTGTGTTGAAAACAATCTTGATCATGGCTGCACCTTTGACATATGGTGGAATCTCTATTTTGATCGAGGGTTGTACAAATGCCGAGCCGATAGTCCAACTTATCAACATTTGTCCCCTTCGATCTGCGTTGAACACTGAGCTCCAACATCGCATGGATATCTCCGATTGTGTGCACTTTCAAACAACTCTTTTGCCCTCGAAATTTGTAAGCCAGGTTTCAGATGGTTGGCTAAAAGACGGAAGCATTTATGCTTGCGCAAAACCCTTTGCCGAATGATAAAGCATGAATTGTATGCATCCATTTTCCTTTGTGCATGGATGCTCCGCTTTCATTTCTTTTATATTCACTAAATTTTTGTCCCTTTTCTTTTTTATCCTTTGCAGGACCGTTCTTGTCTCCGAAATGGAAGTTGTGATAGAAACACATCCTAAAATTGGTGCTCTCACTCCTCTTCATGCCTATGTCATTCGCGGAAAGCAATCAAATCCCGATACAAATCATGGAGACAACAGAAGTTTGGTCCCGCAAACACCTCACCAAAAGAAAGATGGCCTCCCTGATAGTTCAAGGTTGCCTCTAAAAATAAGTGCCCTAAATACAACCATGCGTACATGGTTTATTAAAGGTTGTGCCCTTAGGAAAACAACGCTTAGGGAATATGCAAATGCAAATGGCAATGACTCATATTTCGGCTTTGATTTTGTGGATGGTGAAGGCAGAGAAATACGCATTACATGCTTCATCAAAATTGCAGAAAAGTTTTTTGGACAAATTGAGGCTGGAAAGTTATACACCATCACAAATGGAAGGATAGGGAATATAAAACCAGGTTACAACCACCTTAACAATGAATTTGAGATATTCCTACAAGCTTCTTCCACTGTCTCTCCGCTCTTTGTCAATAACGCCACAATACCTTTTCTTAACTTTCACTTCAAAAAAATCAAAGATATACCTACAAAACTTGTTGGTTCCTTCATTGATGTTATTGGCATTGTTTTAGCAATCTCTCCTTTCTCCACTATTCGCATGCGGGATTCTAGTGAAACTATATGAAGAAGCTTGCAATTGAAGGACATGTCAGGATTTAGTGTTACTATAACTTTATGGGGCCAACATTTATAGGATCTTGCCCAAGAACTTGAGGAACTCCTTTCTATTCCACAACTCTCAGTATTGGCTGTAAAAGTGGCACGCATTTCCAATTTCAACGGCACTTCCATAAACATTGTCTCCAACACAAAATGGTTTGTCAATCCTTAGATTCCTGAATCTAAAACGCTGCAAGACTGGGTTGCATATGAAAATTACACTATTGAAACTCCCTCTGTAACGAACAAATTTCTAGGTCCTCCTCAAAGCTTAAAACTAGTGGTAACAATTGCAGAAATACTTCAAATGGGCAATACAGACAGTAATGAATGGGCTACGCTTACAACTATAATTATAGACATCACAGTGGATAACTTCTACTACATGGCTTGCCCCCTTGCAAATGGTGACAAACAATGTTGAAAGAAAGTGAAATCAGTAGGCAATGGCTCGTGGTTTTGTGTAAGTTGTAACTCTCATGTGCATCAGTGCGACTATAGGTATGCTCTCCATATAAACTTGCAAGATGGATCAGGAGAGCTACAATTGGTTATAGCATTTGACACAACTGTTGAAGCAATCATGGGTGTCGCGGCAACATAACTCCAACTGTTGTGCATAGACGAGGAGGCTAAAACAGAAATTACAAACCAAATAATTGGCTATGACTACAAATTCACTCTCTCCGTGAAAAAAGAAACTTTCCGTGGAAATACAAAGCTAAAATGTGCCATACTTAATTCCCTTAAATTGGTTGAATCCAAATTTGTTGCTTGACTTTACCCTTCCTAGGCACCATAACACTTTCCTATATTTTAGTTTCTTCGTTGTTTGCACATATTTCCTCTGTAATATGCTTTTGTCCATAGATACATTTGTACTATGCTTTTGTCTGCATGTTCTAAGGGACTATAACTCTCAAAGTTTTCCATTTAATGGTTGTTAATATTGGTTTACATGCGCATCTATATCGTAGAGACACCTTTTTTGTAATTGATAAAAATGTATGGTCCAATACGTATATATATAAATATAGTTTATGCTAACATTATGGAACGCTTTATTCATTTCTTGAAGGTTTGTCTATGTTTCACGTGAAGTTTTTACTTCTTTCTACCTTGTTCCTTCATAATACCTATGTAGAAAAAAAATGAACACATATCTCTATGCTTTTTCCTAATCAATAACTCCATACACACCCTTGTATTTCTTCCTTTACTTAAAAATATATGCAACAACAAATCTTTTCCTTTTGTTTTATTGCCTTTAGCTACAAAAATATAAAACATTTAGAGCAAGATAAGCATCTACAATTGGTTTTTGCATTCATTTCCCCTTATCCACATACATAATTTAGTACTCTTTGAATCTTCTCTTATGCCACCTTTTTTTTGGTGATTTACGCAGGTCATTTTTTTATGCACAATGCCTACCCCAGAGAAACGACAAAGAAGAAGAGATATTTATGCCTTACATAAAAATGAAATCAATGCTTCCCGGCGTGAACGCTATCGCTAGCTCCAATAGATGCCGATAAGTTATGCCCCTTTCCAAACTATTGGCTGCCCCCCTTCCATGTCTTCCCCTGCTACTTTCCCCTCCACACCGGAAAATTCTCGTTTCCCTCTTGGAATTAACCACACCACTTGTGTCAAACCTTGTCTTCATCATGCCCGCAACATCAAATTGCAGCCCTCTCCATTGCTACACTACCTTACATCTACTTTAGCCCAATACATTGCTCCTTGTAATAATTAACCCTTCACATTTCATCTGGGCTGTCAGCCGATAGCAAGTTCACTTGCTTCTCCTTCTCTTGCCGAACTACCTTTTTCGCATTCTTCCAAACTTCCATCCCCTTCCTCCCAAACTCATCGTGAAATTCACACCCAAGATTCCACCCTCCCCATGCCGCTCCACAGAACTTTCCGTGTGGCCCCTTCTTGGGTGGATTCCCAACGTAGATTCCACCAGAGACTGGATCTTTTATCACATATCCACACCTGCTCAATTTGTCTTGAGAACTACCCAAGCATAAATACTACCTTCCATGAAGGCAAACACACAAGCACTAGGTGCAAGTCCAAAATAAATGGACACCGCTTCTCATCTTGGAACAATATGGATCATGGCGCTCAACCTTCCATTCTCAAATCTTTAACCCAGGTCGAAGAAATGTTGATTGCTAGCATTAATCCCATTTTGCAAGTCACACAAATGCGCAGGGGACAATATAAATATTTAGGTCACACAATAAGTTTCCCGCAAAACATTTCTTCCATTTCCAAATACCTTCCTCGTCGGTTAGGAGATTTGGATCTCTTGTTGGTTCAAAAGACTGGAATGCAACAAAAAAAATATGACTTATATGTAAGTAGGTCCCGTGATTGGGAAGCGCTTCAATATAAAATTATCCATGACCCCTACTATAAGGATGTTTTTATTGACACTGAGGCTCTTTCCTCTCTCCTGCAGGAACCAATAAACATATCCTCCTCCCTTAACTCTATTCCTATAAACCTTCTAGGCTCTCACTTCTCTGAGTTGCAGGATACTGACAACCCTCCTTCCAACCCCTACGAGTATCCCAAGGAGACATCCTCATTTGTTCCTTCATACCCAAACACTGGCACAAAAGAGGAGTTGATCAAGCAGTACTTACTTTCAAATGGCCAGGCTGCACCCTGCAACTTGCCTTGGCCTGAAGTCAGAAAATCACCAATTAATGAATACACCACAGAGGGCCTTTTCTCAATGGCTTTTCCATGTTTGTTTCCAACTGGTGCAACATTGTTTAAATAACCACGCATGAAGGATGTTCAAATGCATGAATATGCCCTCCACCTAATGCACTACCATGATGATCGTTTTGGCTCACACCCTAGGTTCCAATACTACTTGCTTAACCTTATTATGAGACATATGAGCCAATCTACAGTTGCAGTATTCATGAGGTTGAACCTTGAACATGGTGTCCCCCCTACTATAGGCCAACTACGGCAATGCCTACATGATTTCCTTCCACATAGTTTAATGAGATTCAAAACCAACTTGCGCGGGACACGAACATTTTGGTCAAAGTGCAGAGGGGAGGTCTCTGACATAATTGAGCAATTAGGAGCACCTACACTCTTCTTCACTCTGAGTGCAGTAGACAAAAAATGGCCAGACCTACATAACATCATGTTAGGTTTGTCTCCTGGTGAGGCCCGTGCAGCACAACACTGGAGGACCATGAACATTGTTAACCACCCTCATCGTGTCACTGCTTACTTACATCAAAGATTCACCATATTCCGTGAGGAAGTGTTACAGAAAAATCTTCGTGCCAAAGACTGTTATGTTTTTGGAGCCTATTTTCATGTTAGAGTGTGGTACACCTTCTATGTGTTACACTCGGGTATTTTTACAGTGGTTCCGCTCGCCAGTGAGTGGGTCAAGGGGGTTAAGGGGCAAAGCCCCTGAAGAAAATTTTCATGGGTGGTTTATTAACCCATGGGTAATGGGTAATAGTTATGGGCTGTTTTTAGGCCCATGGTTTTTCGGTACCCATTGTTTTGATACCCATGGTTTTTTGCCCATTGTTTTGATACCCATGGTTTTGTATCAAACTGCTTAAGCAATTGTCTATTTACATGGTCTTATGCATATGATAGATGTAAAATCAAATGTATTGTAGATGTGCTTTGAATTCGGGTGTGAATTCTGTAGAGTTTGTTAAGCATAGCTCCAAACGGATCTGGGTATTGTATTGAGAGAGTGGAGGCCTGAAATAAAATCTGAGATAGTGATTCTTGGTAGACGTAGCCCAAATTAGGTGAACCACATTAAATACTATCTTTCTGTGTTGTGTTATTTATTCTACACTTTTATTTGAGATCTGTAATATTTTCTGCATATTAGTTTCTACTGTTACGATTATGTAAGGGATTATTCCGCATATTTTATCACTTATTTCCTAACAATTGGTATCAGAGCCTAGTTTTGGTTTTCTAAAGTGTTAAATCACAGGGAAAGTTTTATCTTGAGTGGGAGCTATGGCAGATGATGGAAGATCTAGGGTTGATGAATCCAATGGGTAGAATTTCAGTCTTTGGAAGATGCAGATGGAAGATTACCTTTATCAGAAGGATATTTATACTTTGCTGTCTGAGAAGGTGAACAAACCCTCGAGTATGACAGATGTAGAATGGGATTTGTTGGATCAGAAGGTACTTGGAATGATTTGGATGTGTCTTGCATCTTCGGTATTATTTAATGTTTCAAAGGAAAATACTAAAAAATATCTAATGGATGCATTAGAGAAGTTGTATGAAAAATCCTCTACCTCTAACAAGATATTTTTAATGAAAAAGTTGTTTAATCTGAATATGTCTGAGAATATTTCAGTAGCAGATCATTTAAATGATTTCAATACGATTGTGAATAAGCTAGCTTCGGTTACAATAGAATTTGATGAAGAAGTTAGGTCTTTATTAATTCTGTGCTCTTTACCTGAAAGTTGGAATAGCCTGGTAATGGCAGTAAGTAGCTCGGTTTTAGCTAACTCGAAGTTGAAGTTTGAGGATGTTGTAGGGGTGATTCTAAGAGAGGAAATTCAAAGAAAAATCTCTGGGGAATCTTCTACTTCAGGGAATGCTTTGAAAGTGAAAACTAGAGGGAGATAGAAGAATAGAGGAAACCGTGGAAAATATAAAGATCGAGAAAGGTCAAAATCCAAGAGCAAGATTGTATGTTGGAACTGTGGAAAATATGGGCATGCAAAGAAGGACTGTTGGGAGCTTCGGGACAAGAATAAATAATAGGAAGAAAACAAAGAGGCAAATGTGGCATCGGGTAATGTATGTTAAGATGCTTTGATTCTTTCTTTGCATATTATTACTGAATCTTGGGTTTTAGATTCAAGGGCTTCTTTTCATGCTACTCCACACAGGCATTATTTTGTTGATTATGTTCAAGGGGATTTTGGGCATTTTTTTCTTGGTGATGATAATCCTTGTAGTATAGTTGGAAAATGTTTTGCTTCAGATTAAGATGTAGAATCGGAATACATGGCTATTGAAGGATGTCAGACATGTGCCTAAATTAAGGAGAAATTTGATATTGGTGGGGCAATTGGGAAGTGATGGTTGTATTCTGATATTTACAGATGGCACTTGGAAGGTTACCAAGGGTGCTCTTATGGTGGCAAGAGGTAAGAAGGTTGGAACCTTGTATTTATCCACTGATAGTACTAATGATTGTAATCTTGTGGCTTCAGATGTATATACAACATTATGGCACTATAGGCTCCGTCATATGAGCCATAAGGGAATTGACATCATAAAGAAAAATTTTCCTGGATATATACAGAAACAAGTTTAGATTTATGTGAGAACTACATATATGGGAAATAAAAGCGAGTAAGGTTTCTCAAGGTTGGACCTACGAAGAAAGAGAGTAAGTTAGAGTTGGTACATTCTAATGTGTGGGGGCTAACTTAAGTATCATCTCTTAGGAGTTTAAGTTATTATGTTACTTTTATTGATGATGTAACAAGGAAATTTTGGGTTTATTTTCTTAGAAAAAAATTTGATGTATTTGATACTTTTGTTAAATGGAAAGCCTTGGTAAAGAATGAAACAGGTCTTAAGTTAAAATGTCTCAGGTCAGATAATGGAGGGGAGTATTACAACAATGAATTTGATGATTATTGTTTTAACAATGGAATCCGTAGGCAAAAGAAGGTTCTAAGAACCTCGCAACAGAATGGGGTATCATAAAGAATGAATATAACAATAATGCAATGTGCTAGGAGCATGAGGATACATGCAGGACTTCCTCTTTATTTTTGGGTGGAAGCGGTGAGCACAACTATGTACTTAATAAATAGAGGACCCTCAAGCGCCTTGGATGGAGGCATACCTAAGGAGGATTGGTACAGTAAGAAAGTTGATTACTCGTTTCTTAGAGTATTTGGAGGTGAGGTGTTTGTTCATATTGACAACGATGATAGGACCAAGCTAGAGGCTAAATTAGAAAAATGTACTTTTATTGGTTATGGTGGTGATGAATTTGGATTTAAATGTTAGAGTATTACGGACAATAAAATCATTCAGTCTAGGGATGTGGTATTTAATGAGAAATTCATGTATAAGCAATAGTTGCAGGAAAATATGGAAGAATCTAAGAAATAATATGCAGTGGTAGAGGATATTCTAGATGAGATAGTGACCCATGAATCAGTTTAGGAACCTACTCAATATGAACCCCAACACTCCTACAGTGAGGAGGTCTTTTAGGGTAAGAAAATAACCTGAACATTTTTCTCCTTCTCTTTATTATTTATTACTCGCTGATAGTGGAGAGCCAAAGAGATTTGATGAAGTAATGCATGTAGATTCTAGTAAGAAGTGGGAGCAAGCCATGGATGAGGAACACAAGTCTCTCATGGAGAACCAGACTTGGGATTTGGTGAAGCTACTGGAAGGCAAAAGAGCATTGCATAACAAGTGGGTGTACAGAGTTAAAGATGAAGAAGGAGGAAAGAAAAGATATAAGACCTGGTTGGTGGTCAAGGGGGTTGGTGGTTGGTGGTCAAGGGATTTTGATGAGATATTTTCTCCTGTAGTAAAAATGAATTCTATTAGAACTGTTCTTGGAATAGTGGTAGCAGAAGACTTGCACTTAAAACAGTTAGATGTAAAGACTACATTTTTCCATGGTGATTTGGAGGAGGAACTATATATGCAGTATAGCCAGAAGGATATGAAGTCGAAGGTGAAGAGGAGATGGTGTGCAAACTGAAGAAGAGCTTGTATGGCTTCAAACAAGCTCCATGTCAATGGTATAATAAGTTTGATAACTTCATGATGGAGCAAGGTTATATTAGATGTCATTCTGACCATTGTGTGTATACAAAGAAATTTGAGGATGGAAGTTATATTATCCTGTGTTTGTATGTTGATGACATGCTGGTTGCAAGTAAAAACATGCAAGAAATAAAAGTACTCAAGAAACAACTAAGTGAATCCTTTAATATGAAGGATTTGGGGGTATACAGACAAATCCTTGGTATGAGGATAACTTGGGATAGGAAGGAACGAAAGCTAACTTTATCTCATGAATAGTACATTAAGAAGGTATTGGATAGGTTTAACATGCAGGATGCTAAAATGGTTTGGAGTCCTTTGGCAGGCCATTTTAAGTTATCAAAGGAGTAGTGTCCCAAGATAGAGTAGGAAAAAAACTAAATGTCCAAGGTACCTTACTCATCAGTGGTTAGCAGTTTGATGTATGCTATGGTGTACACTAGGCTTGATATTGCCTATGTAGTGGGAGCTGTGAATAGATTTATGAGTGATCCAGGTAAAGAGCATTGGCAAGCAATAATGTGGATCCTTTGGTATTTGAGAGGGACCATGGGGATAGTTTTGTGCTACAATGGATCAGACACCACTTTACGTGGTTATGTATATTCAAACATGGCTGGAGTTGTAGACAACAAGAGGAGCACAATAGGTTATATTTACACTGTGGGTGGGACAACAGTAAGCTGGATTTCACAACTACAGAAGTTGGTGGCTTTATCAACCACGGAGGCTAAGTATGTTGGTGCCACAGAGGCAAGTAAAGAGATGATTTGGCTACAACAATTGCTTGAGGAGTTGGGGCATAAGTAGGACGAATGTAAGCTACACAGTGACATTCAAAGTGCTATACACCTAGCTAAGAACTCTGCTTTCCACTCCAGGACGAAGCATATACAGTTGAGCTATCACTTCATCAGGATGGCTTTGGAGGAAGATAAGTTGAAGTTGGAGAAGATTCATACCAGTCATAATCCTACAAACATGATGACCAAGGTGGTCACAAGGGATAAACTAAGGCTATGTTCAGCTTTGGTTGGCCTTCTTGGATGACAGTGAAGGGTTGAGAAGCTTGCTCAATGGAAATCAGTCTCTAAGTGGGAGATTGTTATGTTTGTGGAGCCTTTTTTCATGTTAGATTGTGGTACACCTTATATGTGTTACACTCGGGCATTTTTATGGTGGTCCCCGCTCGTCGGTGAGTGGGTCAAGGGGGTTTAGGGGTGAAGCCCCCGAAGCAAATTTTCATGGGTGGTTTATTAACCCATGGGTAATGGGTAACCATTATGGGCTGTTTTTGGGCCCATGGTTTTTCGGTACCCATTGTTTTAATACCCACATTTTTTTTGCCCATGGTTTTGATACCCACAGGTTTTTTCCCATGGTTTTGATACCCACATGGTTTTATGTCAAACTGCTTAAGCAATTGTCTATTTATATGGTCTTATGCATATGATACATATACAAGAAAATGCATTGCAGATGTGCTTTGAATTCGGGTGTGAATTCTGTAGAGTTTGTTGAGCATAGCTCCAAACGGATCTGGGTATTGTATTGAGAGAGTGGAGGCTTATAATAAAATCTGAGCAAGTGATTCTTGGTGGACGTAGCCCAAATTGGGTGAACCACGTTAAATACTGTCTTCTGTGTTGTGTTATTTATTCTACACTTTTATTTGAGATCTATAATATTTTATGCATATTAGTTTCTAACTGTTGCGATTCTGTAAGGGATTATTCCACATATTTTATCTCTTATTTCCTAACAACAACCCGAGCTCTTGGTACAAGTAAAATGCTTCCACGTTTTGCATACATGCTTTCCTAGAGCACTATGAACTACAAGCATCTGACTGAACCTTCCTTTATGCATTTTGTTTTGAATGGACGTCCATAGCCCAGTTTCAAAAGCATGTTCATGGTTTGGCATAGATAGGCTTGAGGATGCTCCAGATGTTGATCGCATCGACTGGTCAAATAATGAATCTATGGACAAAGCAAGACAATACTTTGATATCTACATATCTGCGTGGAATATGCACCCTCCTTCCGTCCGCTCAGAATTTTTTCACAGGAATATCTAGGATGACCCTTGCCTATTAGTTTCATCTCATTTGCTTGCAGTTTCCCTGTTACAAGATTTGGAGGAGCTGATAAATTGTGTTCAACGACATACAAAGTGATCTGAGAATACTTTCCTTCGAAAAAAAAAGCCAGCTCCAGTGTCGACACAATGCACCTTGGGAGAATAGATACACTTCTTTATTGTTTGTTGATGAGAGTGCTTCAGTTAAATACCCTCCTTCAAGGAATGATGATAGATTAAATACACACAATCCAACAATGTTATCCATATGGAGAGCCAATATCGATTGTCAACCTATGTTATCTCGCTCATGTTGTCCTTAAATACATTGCTATTTAGTATGCTTCCAAAGTGGAACAAAGGTCAAAAACATACCACCAAATGATTTCTAGATTGTCAAGAGGTTTAGATCTTGATCTTCTTGCACATTTAGCCATAAAAAATGTTAACTGAGAGTGTGGTTAAACATGACATTAGCGCACAAGAAACATGCCACATGCTCCTCTAATTGCCACTTGTAATGTGCAATTGCACTTTTATGACACTAATATGGTAGAATACTTGAAGTTGGTTGAACCTATCAGAGTTATTAAGGATGCAGAAACATCCCTACTTTTAGATGCATACAGGGTCCAACCTTCAAACATGGAAAGCCTTCCACTCATTGAAGTTGCACGCGACTGGAGTTACAACAAATATCGCAAGCACAATAGGCGGAAGAGTCGTATCCATCCAACTATTGTTTGGGTGTTTCCCAAATTTCAATGCATTCCATCTAAGGAATCACCCTCTTTTGAACTTTTCTGTTGGTCTAAACTCCTATACAAACCTTTCCACAACATTTCTACTAATATTGATTCAACACCTCAACAAACCATTTCTAATTGGAGCTTGTTCAGATACAATTATCGGCCCTGGTGATATTGCACAATTGAATCTAATTCGTCACACACCTCTGACAGTGACACTGAGTCTGAGGTCGAGCCCCCCTTCTGGTGTTTGAGCAATTATATGATTGGCAACTGTGGCTCGATTCCACCCCGGTAACACTTCATTCCTTGACAGCTTGCAAATGTTGGGACTTCATGAATTTGACACCCTTCACAATTAGAGTGCACATCGTATTCTTATTGCTCTGCAATATCTTGGCACCACTTTCATTGAAGATTATAAGGCAGACCATATTTCAGCTTCCTTTGTGGACAGATTCGACCCTCCAGCTTCAGGTTTACCTCTAGAACAACAACAAGCTTTCAACATAGTTATTCAACACTTCACGCACAGATCCAACCTTCCTCCACTAAGACTTATTATACAAGGGATTGCAGGTACTGGAAAATCATTCCTCATTAACATTTTAAAGTCTTCATTGCCTCTTCATCTAGCCAGGGGCCTTTCACCTCGCCTTATGATAATCACTTTAAATAGTAGTTGACTACTTTCAACATTTTAGCTTCAACAATACACGCAAGCCTCCAGATTCTTATTAAAGAACGCAAACCCTTAGAGGGCCAAGCTTTATCGTCTCTTTAAGACTCCCTCAAGCACATCGAATACATTTTAATTGATGAAATGAGTTTCGTCGGGCCAAAGTTGCTTTCTAGAATTGACTACTGTCTTAGGGAGGCTTTCCCACACTTCAAAAAATTCAACATTTGGAGGTAGATCTATGATCCTTGTTAGAGACCTCGGTCAACTTCCTCTGGTTATGGACATCCCGCTTTATGCCAACAAGTCTTACAGAGCTACCCTTTGGTGAGAATTCAACATATTTGCCTCCCTTCATTCAATCTTCCGAAGTTCAACAAGGCTCTGATCCAGACATAGACATCATTCCAGAACTTGTTGCTTAACATCCGTAACACCATCCCTCTGATCGGTAGGACTGCAGAAGCTCTTATGTCAAGATCCGATTCCTCCCTTTCCGAACAAGAAAGCATTGAATTTAAAGAAGGCCCTCATCTTTTCGCTCAGAATGACCTTGTGGACTCTGCACAACCTTATTATGTTGAAGTCCCTTAACTCTCTTATAGCCAGATCAATTGCCGAAAAGACCAGACGTTCTACATCTGGCGATACCGAAGATGATCAGTTGAAGCCCAAGGTTCTTTTGTACATCAATAAGAAAGTAATGCTTTCCGCAAACTTGTGGGTTGAGAAAGGTCTTGTCAACAACGCTACTGGTTCTATCATCGACATAGTCGATGAGGTATCCTCCGGACCTCCAAGTTTGCCTCTTTTTATCATCATTAAATTTGATCATTACACAGGACATCCATGGGATTCAAACAACCCCTTACATGTTCCTATTCCTCCTATTTCTAGAGGAGGGCGCAGACAACTACCGCTCAAAATGGCTTGGGCTTTTTCTATCCAAAAATCTCAAGGACTTACACTACAACTTGCTACAGTGGACATTGGCGGAATTGAAAGACAAGGCCTGACATTCACTGTTGTCTCAAGAGTTCCGTCTCTTTCTTCCCTTCGTATTTCTCCAGCTTTCTCTTTCTCCTGCTACTCTCACATGTCCTCTACTCCCCTTCTACAGTCCAGGCTACAAGAGGAATTTCATCTTCACTCCCTTCCCTCTTCTCTCCCTCGCCCCGTCCAGCCCTCATCTTAGCTCCTTATAGTAGTCATGCAGTCATGGTCCCAAACCTTCTTTATAACAGTCATGCATGTATATATCACGTGTATTTTGTATCAATAACCCCTTTTGGTTTGGGTTTGTATTACCTGCAACTAGTTTAAACAACATATTTGATCTTTGTTTACAAATATGTTCAAAGTTTTTTGCTGCGCTCTACTTCTAGCCAGTCTAATATAACTAATGTATTTGTTATACCTCGCTATTATTCTTTTATATTTATTGTTCAAGATCTTGTTGCTTATGTTTTTTTTCACGTTTTTCTTAATTTTACCATATCCCCACCACACTATATAATCTTCTACTCTAATATATGTTCAATTTCATTTTACTATCCATTCTTTTAGATTTCCTCCACTTCTTTTCCTTATTTGACCCCTACCATTACTTGCATTTACGAGATATATTCATTTTTAACACTCTCCATTTTCCTTCACTTTTACCACTTTTCTTTCCCTCCTCCATTTCCTTTTCCCTTTTACATTTATTTTATCCTTTCCGTCAAATGCATTCTTCTTCTCTAGTTCCTTCTCCTTGTTCCCCAACCTCTCTTTCGGCGTTATCATCGCACACCTCATGTGCGATTGCTAGTAATAAGCCCCGCAACGAAGAGAATGGTTCTAACCAAATAAAACATATAGGAGCCAAAAATCATAATTATGTCAAAGGCGTTCCCCCTATGGGAAAGGCCTTTGTGGATGTTTCTGCGACTGAGTTAAATTTGACGGTTTGACGGCCGTCTGGATGTACAATTTTTTTTGGCGTTTTCTCTTTTTTTCGGCCGATTTACATAGTAATAGAAAAATCCAGTCTTGTTTCAGATTTAGTCACACAATGATGTGCTATGTCATGCTAACGCTGCTTTATTTATTTATATCTCTTGTTGTGTTTCAGACATTCCCTGACATGAAAATGCCTGCACCCAACACAAACAACGTGAATAAATTTAATGAATCTTGTACTAAAATTGTAGAGAATGCAGGTTAAGGAGTCTTATGTGCTTCTACTTGTGCTGTGCGTTGTTGAATGTCACAGCGGGAGGGTGAGACGTTGCAACGTTGAGGGAGTTGTCTTGCTCTCTATAATTCCATCTGCTCTTCTCCATGTCTTATTCCTCGTTGATTATGGTTTAGCCTTTAATACAAGTGTGCCAATATAATGGTTACACTTTGATATGCTCGTGTAGTTTGAAATTATAGTTATTTTATTATGCATAAGATCTATCAATATAGTGAATTATAAGCCTAAATGAAACTAAGGTGTATGATAATGATTGCATGTTGTTATTGAATTCATCGAGTGTTGTTGTGTTTGTGGTATGGGAAGGAAACCAACACTTCGTCACTTTGCATTGCTTGATTGATAATACCCTCAGTGTCTTCATTCCACCATTCCCCTACAATTCGCAAAAACAACACCAATTTTTTTATTTTCATTTTGAGATCACATTAACTAGTCGACACCACACGATGAATTGTTTGACTAAATCCCTAGAACATATGTGATCTCATGAACTTTATCGATTTACAAGATATCCATAAAAGGCCTTGGCACCTTCATAAAAAATGTAATTTCTAGGTGTACAAGTGGACTCCAAAACCTTTTCCAGCATCCTCCTAGCTTCCACCAGAATGGGATATTTAAAACAGGGCATGTCAGCTGTTTGATGAAATACCTAGGTGAGATGTGGTTCTACTCGGAAAGAAAAAAACAAACTACTGCACACAAAGTAGATATATATGTGAAATGTGAAATCATGCAATTGGCATGCCAACTGTCTGATTAAATGCCTTAACGAAATGTGGCGTCCTGCACTGTACAGATTGCAGAATATGGATAAAATTCATACTAATTAAAATTTCTCCACAAAATTCTTACATGACTTCACTTAAACATAGCATTTGATGACTTCACTGTACAATTTTTTCTTTCTTTACCATTTGTTCTTTAGTGTCCTTGACTTCATAATGACACCACAAAACCTGCAAAGATATCACTAAACCTGACACATCTCCTCTTTTTCAAAACTTTAATACGGGTATACGTAGTAAGGTTTTTCTTTTCTTTCTTCAATGCATTTAAATTTTGTTTTCTGTGTACATGTGGGAGAGTTCTTCGAACATAGTCACATTTAGCTCCAAATCTATGATGTGTCAACTGACAGAATCTTTCACGCCATTAAAAGCAATTCAATTTTGCTGCAAATCCGGGCACCCCATGCGGTAGAAATGCCATAATTGGTTAGACATTAAAGTCTTTTACATCAAGATTGTTGATCACGCTAGAGTGTTTGACGATCCATTACCTGCAGGCTGCCGCCGAGCACTTGACTAGAAACTGCGTTTAGAAGCATCAAACATCGAAATCTTGTGAGTCTGCATGGATATTTGCTTTCTCCACATGGAAACTTGTTGTATTATGATTACATGGTGAATGGAAGTCTGTGGGACATCCTACACGGTGAGTATAATGATTATGTTATGAAGAAGAAAGGAGGATTCAAGACTACTATCACTCAATAAAAACAACATGTCGTAAATACTACCCTCTACTTTGATAGCACCTCCACTACTAATTTACTCAAACTTCTTGTATCCAAAGTGGTATCAAATGTATTCATGTTTAGTGCAAATAAAATTGGCCACAAAACGCAAGCACTTATGACATAAAATTTGCAAATATACGGAAGTCTTCATGTATTCATGTTTAGTTCAAATAAAATAGTCCACAGAAATCTACGACTCATAATATGAGATTTGCAAATGTGTATGTATGAATTTGTAACAATTTTGAAATGTATAGATAGAACCCTTAAATGTAATGCTTCATCTATACTCCTACACTTACACTATCAATCACACCCCTCATCAACATCAACTACAAAAGTAATAACTATCCCTCTAAATCAAATAACATATACGATTCGGCATTCAGATTGCATTATACACATGCTAGGCTATTGCTAGTATAAACCAAATATTCATATCAACATTATAAGACTTCGTAAAATAAGCACGCAACGCAATGCGAATTAATACGCGGAGGCGTGGAACTGGACAATAGTACAAGTGCCAGCGGCAGCTACTAATATTAGACAATAATATTATTTGCGACTCTGGAAGGCGCTTCTTCACTCACATTTTGTATGAGATCGTTAGGTTCAATTACATACAAAGTGACAAACACAAATTTTGTAACAATTTATTTCACCATGTCAGAGTAAGCTCCGAGAATGTTCTGATCTACGCATTGTAGGTCTGATTTGTTATATCTATTTAGCCCTAGTTGCAATGTGTTGCTCGCGGTTAGTGTAGTGTATTTCCCAGTGCAAGACCACTTTACACATCTACAGGAAGAAGATGGCGAGGATGAGAGAGGCAAGCAAAGTAGAGCAATCCTCGTGGATAGTTGAATATGCGCCCTTCATAGTAGCGGCTCTTATCGTGGCACATCTCCTAGCTTTTATTTACTGGATATACAGAGTTGCGGTGGAAAAGCCTCCACAGCGCCGGAAGACCCAGTGAAAACATATGAGATATTCCACACCATAGTATGTTAATTGTAATCGAACTTGTTCTATCAAAGTCTTTTGCTTTTTTTTTGTCAATTAAAAAATTTAAGATTAATTTGATTCAAAGATTGATCACAGTGAAAGTACATATTTCATGGCGATGCTACAAATTTGTTTGCTCACCATTGTCTCTGCAAAATAGGAAAACCTGCTGTTAGTATTAGAATGCTCTTTTATGAAACCCTAGACGGGTTTTAATGCTATTTTATAAAACTCTACGTGGGTTTTATTGCTTTTTTTTTTAATGAAATCCTAGTTGGGGTTTTAGTATAAACTGCAATGTAAATGTCGGGTTACAATTTTTTGTCTTGGCCTATTTTGTTTTTACGACTTTGCGCCCAATGCATTGTTTGTTTTAGCTATTTACAGGAAATGCTCAATAGGTGGTATTTGGGTCTGATTTTTTAAAGTAGATAATGATATTTGTATCTCATTTTGGAAAGTTCCACGTTTATTTGTAATTTGTGTTTTATTTTTTGTGCAACGACGACTTATTAGAAATATGTTAGACCTAGAAGGATTTAAGCTTTGTTTTTTGTTTTTTTCTATTGTTTTTCGATTTAGCGAAATTGAATTTCACAACAAAAAAGACCGAAGGAGGATCTTCCATCAATTATAGTATTTTAATTTTATTGTTCTTCAAGTTCTAAAGAAGTAGAACATTTAGAGCTACAATTCCAAGTGCGCCTCTTATATTTTGTCGTCATTTCGACTTCCGACATTCATCTGTATGACTAAAACACTCCTCCTTAAGACCTTCTGAAGAAGGTGGGCAAAACACTATTTAGGAAATATACATCGTAAAGAGAGAGATTGTTAATGTGGAACAAAACTCCATTATAGGGATATGCCACTGTATAGATAGCTAGTGAATTAAGGAACATCATATAGATACCGACCACAAGCTAGAGAGGGCCAACAACATTGAACTGCTGGTGGTGTTGATTCATGAGAGGGAGGATGCGAACACACGTACAGGGGGACTTGCATTCCAAATCTTGCTTTTGGATTGGTTCAAAGACATAATTTTTATGCATATTGTTTTCATTTGGTTATGACAATTGCTCAGGATTGGTTCAAAGACTTATTTTTTATGCAAATTGTTTGAATTTATATGATAATTGATCTTGTTTCCTACACAAAATTTGAAATTGAGATGAGATAAAAGTGCAAGCTGGATGAAAATGTGGCACGAGGGTGCTGCAAAGCATGGTAGCAAGAATTTCCCCAAAAATAATTTACAAGAGGAGGGAATTGATTGTCGTACTTTGTTATTTCATTGTAGTAGATCATTCAATACCCTAGCTGTAGTTATTTAAAGCGCAAAAGAATTTTAAAAACTACATCCTGTTGAATCGCTAGGTGTTTATATGTAAACACACCTAGATACTTGGATGACAAAGAAATTGTTTCAACTATCAAAACTGCCAGACTCGTTCGACTAGTTTAGTTCCGCGAGGGGTTTTGCCTAATAACAAGGACCTTCTCATCTTGGATAGGCAAAGCAGCCATGTCTCTTTATCTTTTGTGGACCAAGCAAGAGGTATTGATGTGATTACCCTTCGTGCTCATACTATCCATAGGCTACAATCTTTCCATGTGAATGTGTGCATATTTTAGATCAGAAAGGGCCACTATTTAGGGGGGTTTTGAAGTTGTTGGGCGCACACAATTCACTTCACATCAAGAATGGAGGGACTAGTCATCTTTAAGTTATCTATATTGCCTAGAGAGATGGCGAAAGCCTCCCCAAGGCTAAAAGCTCATCAAGGACTTCACTTATGTCACAGTGTGCGAGTAGTGGTATCTAACAAATATGTGAACTTGCTAGGACAGGCTGACAAACAAAGAAAAATGATGCTACAAAGTTGAAAAGGCAGACAAGGCTAGCTTTCAAAGAGCAGGAATAAGACAAAAATCAAAGGGAAAGAAAAGCAATAAAATTTGTTTGAGAAGGAGCTGAAGAAGCATAAGAAAGATTGTGAATAGTTGATGGACCAAGAGAAGAGGTAGGATTGGGAATTAAACTTGAAGAAACAACTTGGGACCACACTAAAGTCTTTTCTTGTTTATCACATTTTTTATTGAGATTTGAACAACAATCAAATATCAGGTCTTGCCCCTACCACAAGTGTTGCTAACTAGTCATGTACAATGACATTTGGTGCACATAAGATGAGCCTATTTCCAATACCGCCATTGGTTGTCAAATAATCCAGGCTAGCAGGCATCAACAAGATTCCACAGTCCAGGTTAAGCCTTATCACCAAAAATAGTGTCTATCTTTTACCGTGTACTGCTAGAGGCATTGTGATCCATAATTAACATAGATATTCCACAACTAATTCACCAAGACAAATCTTATCTTATGTGAGTACAATAGTTGATTGTGCTTGTTGTTTCCTTACTTTCTTGATTTAGAAAACAATACACTGCCTTATAATTGTATTTCCTTAAGTACCAGAATTAATTATTAACGGTGGCATTGTAGATTAAAACGGACAAGAAGTGAAACAAGAAAATAGAGCTCAAACATAAGGAATTTACCCTAGAGAAACCCAATGTGGGAAAACTCCGTCACAGTAAGGCCTTGCCTTCTCTTGTCATCATCTCCTTGCAATGTTACAAGCCAATTGCCTATTATGGCCTGCAAGGACATCAACAACACATAAAAAATGTTCTCCTAGCTTGCCTTGCTTTGAACTTATTTCAACAACTCTCCTACATTGCACTTACATGCTATCACTCAAAAAATACTCAACCAAGAAGAATTACGTGATCCCAAAGAGGTGTATATACACACAATATCAACAAATGGACACAAAATGAAGGTTTCAAATAACATCAACCTTTAAAAGGATGAAATTCCAAGTGTTTGACCTTCCTTGGATCCGTTTGGGTTTGCTATTATCTTTTTTTTATACAAGTTTGACATGATACGAAGCTGTTTACATGCCCTATTTCCCTCGAGCCGAAACTGCTAGAGGGTTTTACCTCGAGCCAACACTATTGCATGGATTTGTCTGGAGCCGAAATTGTCAAGTGTGGATCTCTTTTAGTTGCTTATGGCCCCAAGGTGCCTGAATCACCTTAGAAACTTTCTGCAACCATTGTGGGTTGCTTTGACCTACATACTTTGTTCTTGTTAAAATATGCCATATCAGGAGTATTGAGAGTTGCCTCAAGTTGCCTTATTCATTCAGAATTGTAAGCTAGATTAGTGGTCTACTTGAACTGAAATCAAGTTACTTCATGTCCAATTTGGATCACATTGAAGGTAGGGGTGTTCTAAATCCTAGGAGGTATTTTGGGGACAACACTCTAAGTGAGGATTTATGTGTTATAGGTATATATAGAAGTAATATGACACTATAGAGAAAAAAATAGATGTGAAACGACTTTTTTAAATTAATTTGTGCATCTTGTACATGGCATACTCTTGAGGGAGATTTATGATGGTTTATCTTTTATTTGATGCTAACTAATCCAAATATGTATACATAATTACAAAGCTGTGAAGGCTAATGAACCGTTATGGGAGTTGAAAAGGTTGAGATTCTACATGTGACTTTTTGCCTTTGGACAATTGTGTTGAACAACTCAAAATTTATGGTAAAAATCTGCTATGCATGGCTTTGCCCTGCATGCTGTAGGGGTAACTGCTTGAGTTATAGTGGGGCCTTTGCTTCATTAGAACAATGTTGTTTGTTAAGATGTGCAGATGTTGCTTTGTGCGGATGTCGAGTTTTCGAATGATGGCTTGTGTCAATGTAGACTTGCACGATACTATGTTACATGTATGTGGAGTTGCCTAGTTGTGGTCTATTGTTGTGTGTGATGCACAAGGTATGTGGAACTTCGCAGATGTCCTTTACTTAAGGCGAGAACACAAACTGGCGTGGCTGCGCTTAGATCAATGACGACTTTGGTTTTGCAGAAAGTGTTGGATTTTGATGTACAATGATACATTGTGTAATGTGGCGAAGTTGAAAGCTCTCTAATGGACAATGAAATGTGGAACAATACAATCCTAGATTCAAACATTCAAATCCTATCCCAACAATAAACAATCAAAAGCCAAGCCTAAACAAGGGTTAGAGTATAAGATAATGGGCTACAACTACTTTTCCCCCAAGATAATGTCTGTCATGGAATTCAAAATTTGCCTTTCCTATGCAATAAATAATGCAACCCAAATGCAGTCCTTAAGTTGCTCCTTTTGCCCAAGTAGTAGATACAAAATAGTAACCCCCAATTTACCCCTTAGAATATGTAGTAGGTTGTGTATATATATGATTCCTTTGCTTGAATTTCGACATTAACAACACTAGAAGCTGACCCAAAGTGATCAATACAAACTTAGAAAAGATAAACAAGTGATGGGTCATTTTAAAAATATAAGAACCAAGTGAAGGGACAAAAGCACACATAGGGAGACACTAGCTTCTGCCGTTGACGCTAGTGTCCCTTACTGGGCGTTTATGTCTAGAAAGTTCCAAAGATAAGTCATGAAATGCTCAGCTGAATAAAACATCGTGTGATGTCCAAAAGTAAAGGGATAATTCCAGAAAAGCAGATGGCGAAAGCATGAAAAGATAAAACAATGTCAATGTAAAGCAAAACAAGTGTTATCAATGTCTAGATTTCTTGCTTAGGAATCATGCATATAACGACATACTAGATAAGATGAGATAATAATATTAATTTCCAACAAATGACCAAAAAAGTAGGTCAAAGGGACTGCAAAGTACAAATGCGTCCATACAAAGCGGGAAACCAAAAGCTTTCCAAAAGAAGTATAAGGCAAGAGAAGAGGTCAAAGGAACGAGAAACCAAAAGGTTTCCAAAGAAGTACAAAGCATGAGAAGGGAAGAAGAAGAGAAGGAAGAAGACCTAGGTGAAGCAATAGGGAATGTCTATCTAGGAATGGTAAACCCATCTCTCCGAACATCCAAGGTCGACCGGAAGAAACTCGTAACAATGTGATGATTAGAAGAAGAGGAAGAGGAGGCGAGATGACGAGACCTCCCCCTGTGCTACTGTCTGTCAAAAGTAGTATGTCTCAAGGACTTGGTGGATCTGGTCCTCCCTTTAGAGATGGAACTGGTATAATAGTGCCCGGGAGATATCAGGGTTTACATATGGACCCCCTGAACCGTACCGATTTGGAGTGTGACATTGTACTGGTATCAATTTGGTGTTTAGTGCCTCTCTCGGAGGGTAGAGCTGAAAAGAAGGAAGTGATCCTTTGGGGAGAGTCTACTCTGTTAAGCGTCTGAATAATGTGATCCCAAAGCCGAAGAGCCTCCTGCATGTATAAAGCCAGACACTTCTGATTGACATATTTGAAAAAGTTAGCAAGTGCACAAGTCCCTTTGAAAAGACAATAGAACCTCCCCCTAATCTTGTAGTAGATGGGACAACGAAAGATGAAGTGTTTCCGCCTCGACCTCCTGAAGATTGCATAACTGGCAAGTCCTGTTTGACCGATCGATCAGGTGGTTTGTTCTCACTCTGAAGCCTATGAAAACCCACTCCGAATTGACCCAGGGGGGTGTGAAGAGTGTGCATCCAATGGCGAAGGATATATTGAGGATGGTTAATAAGTCCGTCACTCAACTCCAAAAAGTGTTCCACGTAAAAGCCATCTTCGGGCGTAACCCACCATGAGGATTCACCCAAGTGGTGTGGATGAACTGTATGTAAATATCCTCTCTAATGATCCTGTTCAACTCCTGTCTGGAAGGAAGAGGATGAGCCGATGAGTCCAAGGAGTATCAAAAAGGAGGAAGACAATCCATCCTAATACCCGTCGAATTTAAGAGAGTAGAAACCCTAACGTACCAACAACGAGCACGACCCGAAGAATCAGAAAGGGTAATACTCTCTGAGGAATAATATGCCAAATACGGGTACCCGTCTCTCCCCTCCATTGAGTCAACAAAGTTCCAAATATACTGCAAGAAGGAAACCAAATCGAAAATGGTCTCCAACCTAAAAAGACGGCCCCAAACTCCGCAAGAATGATGTGATGGGGAACAAACTTCTTGCACCTGATGAAGCGACGAAGGAGAAGTGTCTGGACTTTCTTGGCTAAAGCCCAATCCGACTCGAGTAAAGAGGCCCCCCCACACCATAGAGCCATAAAGAACAATGGGTTTGATAAGGGAATCCACGAGGGACATCTTGGAGGAGATGTCTCGAAAATGGTGCCAGATGCACTGTTGCTTGAGGAGAGCTAAGGAACCATACCCCTTATTGACACATGGATGGAGGGCTTGTCTTAGACTGAAACGCGGAGCAGAGATTTTTACACCCAAGTAAGTGTAGGTACCAGTAATCTCAATCTCCTCCCCCTTGAAGAAGAAATGGAGGTGTGAGGTCTTTAGCCCGTTGAAGACCATAACCTTGGTTTTACTTAGGTTGACCGTTAACCTATGTTGCCAGGAAACGGAAACGGGTACGAAATGCGGAAACGACAATTTTCAAAAAACCTTGGATACGAAATGTTACAAGAAACATTTGTACAATATATATATATATATATATATATATATATGCATAGAACTCATTTTATAATTGTAGACCATAAGAGATAATTGACAAAGCACTCAAAATATATTGTATTTATTGAAATTTGAACTTCTAAAGAGTCATCATTCAACATGGTTACAATTTCAATGATTCACATATATATGATAATAATCTAGGTTCTAGAATATATCATCCTAATTTTCCTCATAATCATCTCCATGAACACCACTGATAACTCCACTCCCACTAGCTCCACTCTCCATCCCTTGTGCAAAAGATCCCGATTCTTCTTCATCAATACCAAACAGTGAAAGTTGGCTTAGAGTAGCATCAAAAACATCAAAGTCACTACTCTCAGGATCAATATCCCAAAGTTTGTTGGGACCTCTAACATAGCCTTCAGTCTTGTGTGAGAGGATGCACAAATTGGAATGTACATACACTAAATCCTCAGCCTTCTTGGATCCTAACTTGTTTCGTTTGGCTGAGTGGATGAAGCTATATGTACTCCAATTTTGCTCTGTTGAAGAATTGCTAGCCACCTGTTACAAAAAAGAAGTTAGAAATTTTCAATTAGTAATAAAATTAATTTACTATGAAGTAAGAACATACATCTTTAATTTTTAATTAATAAATAAACTTTTGATTTCATTTTAATATTTTAAAATTTATACCTGTGAGAGGACTTTAATGGCAACAGGTCGTAGGTACTTGGCATCATGGCCATGTACATACCACCACATGAATGGCTTCAGGTTGTACTTGTCACTTAATGCATCTAATTCACCCATGCTACCATTAGATGAAGAGACAAAGCATGCCATTTCATAGCGGACTGTAGTAGCTATAGTTGGATTAGGAAAAAGCCTCCAGAATGTTGTCTTAGTTCCAGTTGTAACTTCATGGTCATTGTATGGTGCTTGCCTACCAGGTAGCCCACATATTTCACTGCTATAATATTTGGGATTCAGGTCATAAGCAAGTAGATGTAATGGGGTGGTCATTTTATTCCACCTTCTCTTGCTCTTTTTTTGTATGATTTCTCTAATTTTTTCAAGCATAAAGTTAATGCCATCATAGATCTCCCCTATGTAAGCATCATCTGTGTCTGCATATCTAATCATAGATAAAAGGCTCAGTAAAATTGAGTAAGTATGCAACCTTTGCCCACCAATCATCATCAAGTATCAATGATTTTATTTTGATGGCACGTTCTATGTTTGTTTGCCTCCACACGGACCAAACATCATCAATCACCATACTGTATAAGGCTTGTTTTACCTTCACAAGTTGTCTCAAGATGAGCGTGTGAGAGACAATTCTTGTTTCAACAACCTATTAAAATAAATTAAAATAAGTTAATAAAATATAAAATTAAATTTAAAAGAAATTCAAATGATAATTTGATATTTCATCGAAAGTTAGCAAATAAAAATTAGAAACTAGTAAATTTTTTCGTTACCTTTAGCAACTCCAACTTTGAGAACCTCCTAAAGATAGCTTGGAACATGATGATTTGTGACAAACATTTGAATCTCATTTCCCTCTATATAAATTTCCTCTATCCATGGTATTTTGCCAATCTTCTACAACATCAAATTCAAGGAGTGTACTGCACAAGGTGTCCAAAAAATGTGCTCATATCTCTCCTCAACAATCAGCTCTGTCGCTCTACAATTTTTGGCATTGTCTGTGATGACTTGGACAATGTTTTGAGGGCCCACTGACTCAATAGCCTCAATCAAAATATTAGCAATAAATTGAGCATCTTTCACTTCACCCTCACAATCAACAACCCTTAAGAACATTGCCCTTTTAGGGCACATTGCAACAATGTTGATTAGGGGTCTATTTTAGGCATCTTTCCATCCATCTGAAATGATAGATACCCCTATGAATCCCTAATTGGCTGCAAATAAGTATGTACATGGGCCACTTCTTTCGCCAACAATGATGTTCTCACCTTCTCATAACTAGGGCTTTTGTACCCTTGCGCTGCATCATTAATTCCTCTCACCATTTGTTGCCAATATGGTGACTGCAACACATTGAAAGACAACCCACATGCATAAACACATTGATCAACCAACTCATCAGCTATTTCCCTCTTCTCATCTGCAAATGCTTGTTCTAATGGATCTTTGGAGGTTCTCTTTCGTGACAAGCTCTCTTCCTCTATGGGAGTTTCAACTTCAATTTGAATAAAAGGATGGTTTGATGGGGTGGTGATTTTTTGTGAACCCCTATTTTGCAAAGGAGCGGTTTTAAATCTAGCTTTTGAAGCTTGCAAATTAGCCTCCTCTTGCTCTTTCATATATGCCAAAATATGTTTCCTTTCAACCTTGGCTCATTTTCTAATCCCCATTCCTGATTACCCTTTTAAATGAGCTTTGGGTTGGGTATATGAGGCTTTGAATTCAATATTGCAATGATTGCATATCCAAACTCGAGAGCCACCGCCAACAAGGTTCTCCAACACTTGCACATTTCTCCAAAGAGGAGCTTTAGGATCCACATATTGCACACCCCCACCTTGGCTTCCTTCCCCATGCCCTCCCACTGAAGCTGAACTGGATGCCATTTATGTTTTTAAATTTTATATCTCAAAGAATCAAACCTACATTGAAAAATAAAAACATAAACTTAGATAACAATAAATATAACTACACCCTATATATCCTATTCTGCTTTTGATCACCAAGTTCACCGTTTAGGCGTGAGGTGAGAGCATACATAGATTTCGGATTTTTTAATTTTAATTATAAAAAGTGAAATAAACGTTTAGTTTTAAAAAATAGGAAAAATAATTAAATTATTAAACCCTATGTATCCTATTCTGCTTTTGATCACCAAGTTCACCGTATAGGCGCGAGGTGAGAGCATACACAGAGTTCGGACTTTTTTAATTTAAAAAATACAAAAAACTCTTAAAATAACAAAAATAAATAAAACCCTACGCATCCTGTTCTGATTTTGATCACTAAGTTCATCGTATAGGTTTGAGGTGAGAGCATACACAGAGTTTGGATGATATTTATAATTAAAAAAAAACAACATATGCTTTTTATTTAAAAAACACAAAGGAAATGTTACTTTTTTTATTTTTTAAGCATAGAGTTTAAAAATTACTAAATTAAAACTACATATTGATATCATGATCAATGATCATGAATGATGTGTGCATTATGCACACATCATTCGTGATCATTGATCACATTAACATTTTCTTTAAAAAAAATAAAAAAACTTGAAAAATACCTGGTTTTTCCTCCTTGAAGTTGATCCCTCCTTACAAATCTGCTTTGAAATTCCTCCTTGATGCTCTTAGCTCTTAGCAGCACCTCCTAAACTCTTCCTTCAAACTGCTCCTAGATGTCTCTTTGCTCTTCACAATGCTAAATGTTAGTTTAGTGAAAACTGAATTTAGCAAGAGAAAAATGAGTGTGTGATTTAGAATGGACACAAAATGTCATTATATAGCTTTAAGGAAGTGTCTTTAGCAAGTCTAGGTAGGTAGATTAGGTTTAGGTTCATTAAATGAAGCTCTTTTTTATTTTTAAAAAAGTTATGATGCTTTAAATTTTGAAAATGCGGCGGAAACGTATGACACGTTTCAGGGGCGTTTCCTCCGCTTTTCACGTTTCAGAAACGTTTCTGTGCTGAAACGAGCCCCCCTAGCCGTTTCCTGGCTTCACAGCCGTCAACTATCGGAGATCACAAAACAAACCGAAGGCTTCTAATTGTCTCCGTAGTCCCTTAGGAGACGAGGCCGGAAACGTCTGACACGTTTTAGGGGCGTTTCCCCCACGTTTCACGTTTTAGAAATGTTTCTGGGCTGAAATGTGCCCCCTAGTCGTTTCCTGGCTTCACAGCTGTTAACTGCCGGAGATCACAAAACAACCCTAAGGCATCCAATTGTCTCTGTAGTCCCTTAGGAGACGAGGCTAGGAGGACCACATCATCAGTAAACAAAAGGATAGATATCAGAACATGGTGGAGGCGGCACCTGTCACCGTCCTGGATTATGCTCACAAAGAAAGGTCTTGAGCTCACCAATGTAGATCCCAAACAAAGTGGGCGACAGGGGGCATTCCTATTTAACCCCAACAGTATTCCTGATGAAATTTGATATCTTATGTACAATACAGAGACGACCAAGAACAGTCTCATATAAGTGCATGATGGCAGTCAAAAGGATCTCGAAAATGCCAATGTCTATAAGCCTCTGGAAAAGGGCCTCACAAGGAACTAAATCAAAAGCTTTCCGAAAGTCAACAAAGCAGTAGTAGACTTTTGATGAGTGATGACGTACCTCAATGATGGCCCAGAAAGTGAAGATATGCTCCAACTCCCTGGAAAGCAGCATGTGGAGAACAGTAGCATAAAGCTTCAAGAATGTATTGCCAACCTTGATAGTCCTGTAATTATTGGGATCAAAACTGGGGCCCGATTTGTGTATCGGGTGAATGGAGTGATGTGACCAAGCTGACAAAAAACTAGATTGTATCACATGGTTGAAAAGATCAACCAAGAAACTACCTAGCCCTCTAAAGTCAAACTTGAAGAATTCAACCTGGAAGCCCTCCTCATCGGTGGTCTTGCTACTGTTCATCACTCTGACCGCCTCTTTGATATTCCAGTAAGTGAACAAGTAACATGAGAAAGGAGGAGGATCAACCTGGATACGAGGTTGTCCAAGGATATTATATAGAGTGGAGATGTGGGAGAATATAGACTCAGGGTTAAGATTAAGAAGAAGGGGAGAGTGGCGAGGTGGATAGTATGCCAAAAATGTCTCGGAGAGTGTCGGAGAGAAGAACACAAGATCCGTCTCCTTAGGGAAATAAAGAGTTGTTTCTTACGTCGAAGAAGACAACGGTAAGAGGCTTTGAGGGAGGGATAAGATGGATGGTCGTGGATGAAGGCGTGCCGAAGTTGACGGTGAAGGAATTTGCACTCATCATCATACCACTTGTTCATAGGGCAAGGTCTGGAGTTATTGGGTTGATGGGAAGCGGGGGAAGAACTGGTTGAGCTGGGGAAAGATTCGAGGGCTGCCTCCCAAACGATGGAAGAGAGGTGGGTGTATTTGGTAACAACACAATCCAAAGAAAAGAAATGGGCCTCCAAAGGGAATAACTGACGAGTGTGGGAAGAGAAGGTATCGGGGTCTCCTTCATCAAACCAGAACATCGTACGAGGGAGGCTATGAATGGGAACAGTGGTGGGAGGAGGGATATCAACCTGGAGAGAGAATGAAAGAAGGGCATGATCGGCAAGGGGGATGGGGGAAATAGAGAGGTGATGGACAAGTGACAAGAGATACTAGCTAGAAAGGACATAATCCACAACACTTGCACCCCCACCGTGAGGTCGACGTGTGAAGAAGTGAGAGTTAAAAAAGTAGGTGAGCCCATTTAGGATCAACAACTCATGGGATTCCCCTAACTGAAGAAGGTGCCAACCATATGCAGTGAAAGGCCCTGAATCATCCTCTGATATCCGGTGAAGTCCCACTGCTTTTGGATCAATCGCCTGGGTACAAAACACATCCTCTGATCGGTCATGGAGAGGGATTTGGAGGGCTCTGGTACGGGCATTGAAGTCCCCCATAACGATGACTTTGCCAATCGTTGAGTACTGAGTAATACTGGCATACAAGTCACCGAAAAGATCACCATCGTGGCCATTGTGAATGGCATACAGAGAGGAAGCCAAAGGAAAGTAGCAAACTGCAATAAAAATATCCCTGGAAGGGAGATCTGCCCCTCTAATCCAGATACACATGAACCTAGCAAACTCATTCGTGGTCATCAATGAAATTCTGATTCAGAGGAAATCTCCATGGCATAATCATAATGTAATAGTAATAAGTGCATAATTTGTTGTCTACACTGCCATCCTCGCTTCATGGTGTTTCTTTCAGTTCCAAGTAGTACCATTGTGCGAAAGTTGTGCACTACGGTTATTGTGAGGAACAAAGAAACATTGTAGAAGACATTCCACTTGAACTATCACCAATAGATGAGCTTTGAATCTGTGGGTCGAAAATAATTCATGACAAGTTCCAGGATTGGTGATGAAACCTTTAACCCACATGCATCTATAAAATAAATCTTTGAAAAACTTTAAAGAGACAGTAGCAATGGTTACCTCTTTTTGGTATTTTTTGAATATTTTGGCAGAGTGCCTGGATAATATCTCTCACAATTCCTTTCTACCACTTGCCTTTTATATTCTTATAAAGATAAGAATATGAGGTTAGGGTTAGGTTTTGGAGAGTAGATTACTTGTACAAGTAATGGATAAGTATGCCCACAATTAGTGCCTATCCATATTATTATATTACAAATAAATATAAGTTGAGTTGACTTGCATCAACTTAATATTAATGCATATAAAATATTGCACCAACATCCCCCCTTAAGTGCAACTTAGGGAGGTCTATGCGAAATAAGGAGGCGAAGGATCCTTTGAAAATGGGTCTTGACAACTAGGCCTGATGAGGTACCTATGTACAAGGAAGTGTAAGTGGAAAATATGAATCACCGAAAGGTTTCTCAAAAAATCAGAGGATCAACAAAAGTGTCTGCGGGTGCCGAGATATACTGCAAGACGTCTGAAGTAGTACAACACACAAATAGTACAATAATGCTGGAGAAGCATTATATTTCAAAAAGGAGAACTCAAAGAATTCAAATTGTACAAGTGAAATGAATCCATTGTCTGAACGTTCTAGAAGACAATTGTTGGGGACTTCAGTATAGCTCCACAAAAAAATGCTGTTAATTTGTCTATAAGTGTTAAAAGAACAATTAGACCTCTGTCAATTTGTCAGAGAAGTAACTTCTTGAAGTAGACGCTGAAATGAGCAAAGAGCAAGCAAGGAATACATAACACCCACCAAACGACTGCCAATAGTAGACACAAGGGAGACCCAACACCAACCAAATGAAATCAATATCACATCACATACCCCCTCATGATGCCGAATGGGTGGAGGGATGAAAATGTCTGTATGAGTGGAACAAAGCAACTACCTAGATCACTACATAACAACATATGTTGGGGCTACCAGTTGGCTAGATTGTTTTTGTCAAAATTATAGACAAGATTGCAAAAATATCCAGAAGCTATAGGATGGCTCAAACACAGACACTGGGGATGCCATCGATGCTCTACTGAGAGAGACTATTTATCTATGGAAAGGAGATGGGAGAGAAAAAGAACCCAACAACTGAAAGAAAGGTTGTGCAACAATATTCATACATGCATGAAGTTAGACAAGGCTGAAGTAACAAACCCTCATGGAACTTTATAAATCAGTGGGAGTACAATATATTAATTCTAAAAACCTTAATGATACCATCAACTATGTGAGAAATGCTTTATGAAGGAAGCACTACTATGCAATATGATAAGTGTGCAGACAATGTAGCTGAATGGTAGAAGAACCATGCAAGTAGTGTCAATGTAAAGAATACTAACGATGCCACCACAATTGATTTGAAATCCATCCCAAGTGGATTCAAATGGTTGAAGAGGATGCTTGCATGTGATCTGGTGCTGTGCACAAACGATGCATGCAAGGAATCATTAGAAGATATATCAAGTGTATCATGCCCAACTGGTTCAATCCCAGGTTTCACATGTTTGCATAAATTTGTTGAAGAACTCATGTGTTGCTCAATGTCCTCATGAACAGTAGAGCGCTCAATAACATATGATTTTGCATGAAGTGATTTCCAAGGATGGTGAAGCAATTGTTCTATAGCCAATGCCACGACAAGCAGTCCAATGAACATGATGGATGGGGTAAACAAAAGCTTGTAAGTGCATACCAATACCTTCACCAAGTGTATGCAGGAACCAAAACCAAATGCATGCTCTCAAATGATCCAAGCACAATCTACAGATAGATCTGACTTGGGGATTGCAATAGGTGCAACAAATGCTTCAAATACAACACGTAACTCATAATTTAGTGAATTGCAGTTTGAAGGTGCAAAATTAGTGACAGAAGGTGTACTGGGCCCAATGGAAAGTGTGTCCAATGATTCAATCTGATGTTTGAAATCTGCAATTGTGTTCTACAATGATTGAATGAGAGCATCTTTGCCAGAAATGAGTAAGAGCAACAGGGAGTTCTGTTTCTTGATTTTGTTTTTCTCTTCAACAAAATTTATCACGTCTTCTTGAAGTGCACATACTTCAGAGAATAGCGTTGTATTTTTTGACTGCAGGTTAGTGTGAAGATCATGGCTTGAAGCCATTACAAGTATCAAGGAAAAAAAGAAATGCCAAGAAAAATGACCTTAATGCAGCACATTAAAAAAAATGCGCTTTAATAAAATTCTCTATTTTTTAATTTCCATATGAAAAAATTAGACTACAAGTTTGGGTGCAAATTAAAAATGACAAATATCAGTTTTAGAATGGGTGGGTACCTGTTCTAAAACAACTCCAATTTAAAATCTAATTGTAGATTTAGTTTCCTCTTAAAAAATTACACACCTCCAAAAAAAGGCACTCAAAATGGATTCCAGAAGAGAAAGTTGTGGTCTCCACAAGGTAGAGTACCAAAAATGTGTTAGAATGGGTTGATATCTGTTTTCTTCCAAGACATGTTTCCCAAAACACTTCCAAAAAAACTTCCAAGGGTTGAAAAAAAGATACAAAATGCCTCTTGAGAATGGGCGGTTGCCCGTTCTTTTCCAAGACAATATTTTTCCTAAAAAAATTTGTAAGGAAAATTTCAATTTTTGGAAGAAAGGTACTTGGAACCTTTTGAGAATGGGTGGTTGCCTGTTCTTTAGCTTCTAAAAAAGTCTGGTGTGGCTCCAGAAAAACTGAGTGGTGCCCTAAAAAATGGAGTAACACAAAATGACCGAACCTTTTTGGGATTAGGGTTTTTAGTAGCAATTTGAAAAATCCAAAATGGACTTGGAAAAGGAAAAATTGCGGACTAAAACCTTGAATGGGATAAAAAATATACAGGATTGCAAGGGTGTACAGCGCCAAGAGGTTTGAACAGACCAGATTTTTTGATGAAAAAAGGCTGTGATTTTTTTTTTGCATTTTTATAGAAATAAAAAAAAATTATAACAAGCAAAAAATTGTAACAGACTGAAAAATAAAAAACATGGATGCAGCAAGGGCTAGGTGTTTGTATTTTTGGGAGGTTGAAAAATAGTAGATCTGATTGGAAAGTTGCAGTTGAGGCACGAATGGTGTTGGATCTGACAAAAAACTTTACATGAATGCAATTCTTTTTGCAGATCTGACCAGGCTCCTTCAAGGTTGCAACTTCTAACAGATTTGAAAAAGTCTCCACAAAAATGAAACGATGCAAGAGGTGAAACTTTTGATTGCTCTAATAACATGAAAGAATCCCTGATAAGTTCCAGGATCGGTGATAAAACCTTAAGATTGTCACCCATGCATGGATAAAATAAATCTACGAAAGCTTTAAAGAGAAAATATTCAATATTTTGGGTGGGTAGTAATGGCTACCTCTTTTTTGGTTTTTCAGACTATTTTGGTACATGTACAATATCTCTCACGCTTTCTTTTTACCACTTGCCCTCTATATTCTTATATAGATAAGAATACCAGGTTAGAGTTAGGTTTTGGAGTCTAGATTATTTGTACTATAAGTATGTGCACAATTAGTGCCTATCCATAGTATTATATTACAAATAAATATTGTGAAGCTAACCTAAGTCAGCTTAATATTAATGCATAGCAAATATTGCACCAACAAGGCCAAGACAAAAGCCTACTAATTCATTTCAATGGGGGGAATTCATCACGGATGCGATTGTTGCTTATGTCATTTTAAAAAAATTTCTTTGCATAGTCAGCAAGGAGAGCATTCATTCATCTCTCGTGTAATTTCAGGTTCCACTTTAAGGCACAATTGCACATCTCAGCTAGGGATTTGTGCATGGTGGTATTTAAGGCGATTGATGCCTCATCTCATCTAAATGCCATAGTAGTTGCATATCACATTTCCAGACACTGAACTCATTTTGGCATGCTTCCAAGTAGTGTCATAAGACCTCATACCATGGCTGTTTTAGGATGCCGTTCTTGTATACACTGAAACTTTAAACCCTAGCAAAGAAAGAAATATAATAAACTTTAAATGGTTAAAAGCATGTCAAAGAAAGAATGATAAAAATAGGGAAAAAAAACCAAAAATAAAGCTTTCGAACCGTAGAACATAATTAAAATTGAAGGATAAACTTCAAAATACAAAAACCAAAACCAAAAAAACTAAGCTCTTATTTCATAAATTGAACTTAACCTGCAAAAAAAATCCTTCAAATCCGATGATAATCTCTTCATAGCAACTGAAAATTGACCAAATGTGTTTTAGCATGAAAAAGCAGAGCATGAAAGAGTACAAAATGGAAATCAAAGTGAAAAATGATGTTTTTGGCGAGGTACTGTTATGTTGGCGTGTCAGGTGACTTTCAGGCACAGACTTGCGAGTACTTGCCAGAAACTAACTGGCTGACTGCTGAGACTAGTGAGTTTTAGAACTATGGTGGAAACAGATAAAGCATGGTGGTGTAGCTGTGGAGAATGTATGGACCATAGATTGGAAAACTTATAGTTGGACACAATTTATTGAAATGAGTTGTCTGCAAAGCCTCTGCAAAGACTTGGATGAAGCTGACTGCATGCCATCCATTTCAATTTTCTACCTCATCATATACTTGTAGCTCATTCCGGTGTGACAGTTTTGCATCATGAGAGACTATTTTGAAATAAAAAGGGAGGAAAGCAACCTGCTGGATTGAAGTGTTTCATTCATTGCTACAATCCCAATATAAGACGTAGACTGTGGGTATATGGGAACTCCAGCATCTCAGGAACGTTGTATTAATGAATCACCAGGTCAAGTTACTATAGGACGCAGGTCGTTCAAGGAAATAAAAAGAGAAAAAAAGAAGTTATAGCGAACTGGTGAAGCATATTGAATGGCAAAGATGAGCGATCATTCAGGTTTAGGAGGGTCATTCAGGTGTAGGAGGGTTTCTGAAACACACTTAGCAGAGGATTTTGAAAGTTGCTATCAGAACATACATGGAGAAGGCTGAGTTGTTGTAGGACTCATAGTCTGCAGGTTGTTGAGAAAATGTGAGAAGCAGTGACACTTATTGCAGGGTTTTACTTTGCATGGTTCCAAAAGTTATCTTTTACTTTATGTTGACTGTTGAATCATGGCTGTAGAATTTGGCCATGTTTATGTAATATTTAGCCGCTCGAAAATCTTCAAATGTTTTGTTGGGCATGATGACAAAATGCATTTTGCTTTCTAGTCTTTTAGATGCTGGATTGGCTAGTGAATAGTTTTATAAGACAATTTGATTGTTTCCGTAAGTTTGTTGATGGTGCATTCTGGAAGTAAAAGATCTTTTGGATTGATAAATAGAGTTCTATTTACCCGAGAAAATTATCACCAAAAATGATTGAACTGTTCATTTAAATACTATGCATTATCTACATAAATTGTATCTCAACCTGAGTGAATCTGCTTAAAATGTGAGTTTTGCCAAACAAGCTTTAAGAGCAATTTTATGGAGGAATGCCAACCAGCTCGAGGAAATTAAATGAACATTAGCAATTTAACAATCTCTATAAGGTTGTAGTTTTTATTAATCAAGGCATTTCATTGTCTGTGAGGAAAGATTCTTGTTATGGAAATCTCCCCTGACAATGCTCTAGACCAAACATATTGAGTGCAGCTCCACTCAAGTCCACTGCCTATCCCTACAAATTTCTGATTTTAAATATAGTTTTCTGAAACACAAAACAAGATAAAATTGAAATTTCCCTTCTCTCGACTGTTTAATGATAATATTACAGTTTTTTGCACTTTTTCCTCTTATGTATGTAGAAACAACTGCATATTTTGTAAGATACGAAGAATGCAACTGATTGAGTGGAACCACAACACATAAAATGAACCCAACATTTCTTGACCGATACCAAAATCTGGATAGAAATCAGCACATTTACTCACAACGAAGTGGACCCACACCAGAAATCACACAATAATAGTTAAGAATAGTGTGAAACTACAAATTATGATTTTCATGAAATCAAGAGAAAAAGGAAATAATTCCATGTTTTTCTTGTTTTTCTTCGTGGGAGTTGTTCCTGTGGATGGGTCATCCATGCCATTTTTTTTTGCAACTTAAAAAAAGCCTGGAGGAATTCTTCTGATTTATGTTGGAATGCTTACACAAACTTGATTTTGTTTGGACTCTGGAGTTGGAATGATTTTTTGAATGTGAGGTTTCTGTTTTGCACAGTTGTGTTCCAATTTGTCAATTCTAAGGGGTTGTGGGACTTAAGAGGCTGGTCTAGGACAATGGATATCACAGAACTAAATAAATTAGACTATGCTTTACAGTTGAAGATATTCTGTTATATGATTTCCCTGTGGAGCAGGCAGAAGAGGACAAACTGGTTCAGGGTTGACAGAAGTTTTCTAATTGTTCAGGTCTTTTTATGAAGCATTGGACTCTACGTGGAATATTCCCTCCAAAATACCCTTTTGAATATAATAGGTGATTTTATCTGAGAAAAGGCTCATATGTTACCAAAGAAATAAAAGTGGTCATGTGCCAAAATTTGTGTTAATTTGAAGGTTCTTTAGATGACATGCTGGGAAGTTTTAAACAGTGTTTGGGAACATGGCTATGGATTATTCAACTCCGGCTTTTGCAATATTGAATTGTTCGTGAATAGAGCCATTTTTGAAGTTTTATTTTTGTAACGGTCGCTTTTAATGGGAGCTTCCAAACCCAACATGTTTGAGGTCAAATTCCTACATTGGATCTCTCAATCTGCCGGGGTATGAACATGGGTCTTTTGCCTAACACTGCTCTGTCTCAAACAGTAAACCCAGCCTGTTGTTAACTGGATGACTATTGAAAGACGACAAAGTTAATATAATTAATGTTTCGTTGAATGCAGAACTTTCGGTCTCCAAACCAATCAAAACCTTTTTTCAACCTCATGCTTCTAAAGTTGTGATGTGCAAACATTTTTCAGATTTGGGCGATAAGGACCAGACTTAAAGATCCATTTTTGATTGCATCAATGGCGGAGACTGAGATTCCCCTAGAAAAACGAGGTTGCTAAGAAATTGCATAAGAGGAAGGATTTGATACTTTCAAAGGTAGCACTCTAACAAACAACTGCGCCTACTGAATGTAATCATTTGAAGGAAATGAATAATGCTAATGGGCATGTCAATCGGAACCTCTCAATAATAGTCTACATCAAAATCCACAATCTTATTTGGTTTTGCTGGAGCCTTTAACATCATGTAAGGAGTTTAAAGGGAAAGTGCTTTCTTCTCCTCCTGCACAACATCAAAGAAATCTTGAAAACCTTGCTCTGCTAGAATTTGTTGATATTTCATGATTTCTTGATCGGCATCTGTTTTGATTATTGGGTAATGGGGAGGGTTTTGAAAGGTTTCCTAACCCTTGTACAAGCTCAACCAGGAGATGTGGCAATAAGATATCTATAAAAACGGGTCTAGACAAAAGACCACAAAATAAGGCTGCGATAATGCAGCAAGAGGACAGCCAAAGGACAGTGTAGGACCGGCTGTTACACCAACCAGCCCAAACACCCAAACAAACCCTGATCAGGCATTTTTCTGGGCCGTAGAATCATTTTATGAGGTTTTGAAACATTTTTTTGGGGGTCTGTCCTTCTGCTTTTGCACTACAGTCCAAGACACATTGTAACCTCCGACCATAGGGCTAGGAGTGCTAGGGAAGGAAACTTCAACTACCTTGGTAAGCCAAAACTGTTTACGAGTAGGAGAGATAAGAACTTGTTGACCTGCAGAAGAAACAAATCGCTCAGGCTCCAGTCGAGCTGACAATGCCGACTCAGTGGAAGGCTCCAGAGAGCCACCATCCAACAACCCAGCAGAAGCCTCTTTCTGCATTTCCGAAGGCAAGGCTTGCAGTATAGAAGCCAGAGGAGCTTCCGAGTCTTGATCTGAGGAAGCACTAAATGAAGGCTCTGGGGCCGGGTTAGGAGGTCTTTTGAAAGTTAAATGGTGGGGATAAGTGTCCTTCCACCACAAAGCCACAACCACCATCCTCCGTTTAAGACTCTGGCAATCTGAATCCATATCACCTGTTTCAAATCACCGACAACAGCGGAAAGGCAAATCCTCATCATAATCCACAGACTGTGACCAAGACTGGTGACCAAATATCATCACAATATCAGTAGGGAGATCTTTCGATAAATCCATATCCACCAGGATGCGGGCAAAAGTATAGTGGGTGAAGAACAGAGTAGCAGAGTCAGTAGTTAGAAGGTTGCCTAGAGTGTTGCCAATGGCTTCAAAACATGATTTAGTCCAAAACTCGAATGGGAGATTTGGCAATCTAACCCAAACAGCCTTGATATTGAAGGATTCAGTAATGGGGTTAAAAGAAGGGTACCGGGGTTTAATCAAGAGGTAGTTCTGGTCCCAAGCCCAGATCTGATCACAAAGAATCACATCCCTATCCCAGACAGAATCAAAAACCTCAATGAAAATATCCCTAGCACAGGGATAAATCTCCACAATACCTTCTAAAAGGGGTTGCCATGAATCTGACAGCCACAAATGGAGTGCTAGGAGGCTTGGCCAAAACCAGTTGAAGCACCAGATCAGAGCCACGTGGTAGTTTTCATTTTCAATTACCTCCTCTCCGAAGACAACAGAGGGAGGGATCTGAGCTCTGGGTAGATACCTGACCACGGGCTGGATATTTCATGATTTCGTGGTCAGCATCCTTGTTTGGTTTTATCTAAGTACTTTTTTTGTGTTTTTGGTTTGCTAACAGAGAGTCCTTTGTGTCATCACTCTTTTATTATTGTAATCTTATGGATAGGGCATTGTTCTGCATTTTAATTTATATTTGTTTACTAATCAGAAAAACAAATCTTATGCTACCAAGTTCAGAGATATGAATAAACTTGTCCACCAGATCAAAACAGAGCTCATGCCAAGCATGATACTGACATCTGGATAATTAGTTCATCTGAAATTGATATTTGTTCTTTCTAAACTATATAATAGTTGGTGCAGGAAAAGAAAATGGATAAAAATGCCTCTGCCAAACAAACTGGGTTAATCACATTTTAATTCATACTGCATAAAGGTTGCTTGATCTACAATTAAATTAAACACATTGGAACACCTACAGAAGATGAAGTTGAAGAAAAGGGATACCCGAGGCTAATTCACCTCTACTGATATGTGGTAGAGCTCGCCAACTCATAAACATGAACAGGTGATCTCATTTTCAACGAGCCTTTGCAACACAGACAGTTTTCCATGATTTAAAACTACAAGCAAGTGAATATGTATTAACAGCTTATACTGATGAATTTAATGAAGTAGAAGTATTGCAGGCAATATAGTCTGGTCTATGTAATCATAGCATTGTGATGGTGTATAGAATTATAGAATAACGTTGGATGCAATGTTTGGTAAGTAGCAAATTATGGTCATGGTGTAAGGGCGAATTAAAACAGTCCTCACAAATTACAGAGCAGACTCGAATAATATGTTTATTTTCAACACAACTCTTGCAGCCTGTAATAACTAGGCTTGCACAAATATTCCCTGAAGTTGAAATGACAAAAACCCAATGCTCACTTCTAAATTCATATGAAGCATAAACTGCAAATCATGGATTTAAAATTTTAAAGCTGCATGATAACAATAAATCGCTATTATGGATGCTAAGTCCAACTCAAATAACTGAGGAAGCGAGCTAGAGAAAATATCTCCAGCACAATGAAATAGAGCAGTCAAACCAGATGCCTGAAAAAGGGCAATATTTGGAACAAGAGATGGCATGAAAAAACATTGTAATCTATTAGATGGGTTCGAAAACGCCGACTCATGTATACTCATGAAATCTAACCACTGCTTCAATATTCAATGGTCTACCTCTAGAACATGGCCCCACCCAATTTGACGCAATATGCCTGTTAAAAGAATTTAAGTCACAACAAAAAGATCACTATTTCTTATTAAAGATAAAAAATGAATTAAAGATGAGCCTTCCACAGTCTATCGTAGTAGAGATGATGCAGACAATTAATTAATTGTGTGAATGTTTTTGTACCAATATTCTGTACAAAATAAGTAATAAAATTCCCATGGCTAGTTGCAAGATTTACCCAATAACTCAACAATATACAATTTCTTGTCCATTTATTTGCATGGTAGTTGACTAACTATGAAATAAGAAAATCACACTTGCATAAATTTATCCTAAACAAGTCAGTTGCATCCTGACTGAGTCCAGGGCAGTGCTGCCAGTTCAACCAAATCAATGTTCCACCCAGATTTTTTGTGTAAGGTAAGCAGATTATGTGCTGTTTTCCTATAACCTGAGAAAGGAAAAATGTGCGAAGCCTGAAGTCTTGCAGCTGCTAAAGAAATGTTTCCGTTGTCAGTAATCCCAAAATTTTACTTGTCAAATTCCTGTAAAAATGGACCAACACTTGGCAACAACCTCTAGACTTTGATCTGTCACCTTTGTACAGCGACCATAATTTAAGGCCTGAAGATTCTCACTGCACACATTTGCCAATAAACAGACAGCCCTGTAAATTAACTTTTGTCAAGCTGGTTTTACAGTTGTCCAACATGGCAAGAAGATCATCACCAGTAACTGCAGTGAATCCACGAAGGTCAAGACACTGTAGGTGAGAGTGCACTTTTCCCATCCGAGTCAAGCATCCATTTTGAAATATTGACAACATCAAATCATTAGTCTCATGAGTTTTCAGGGATTCACGGGTGGGAAATGGAATTGACTTGACACTGAACTCCCTCTGTACCCTGACAGATAATCAATGTCAGAACTTTCAGCTTTCCACGACAACAAGCAATTGCGTTAATCAGACCCTGTTGTGTTATGAAGTTACATTTTTCATTTTGCAAACTCTTCAATAATATTACAGCTTGAATAAATATGCTACCAAGCCCTTTTTAAAAAAATGAATTGCAGTTGCATGACATGTTTTAAGCTTGGACAAGATGCTGTAGGCAAGGCCGGACTTTTCTCATCTGGGCCAAGCATCGATTTTGAAATACTTGACAGCGTCAAATTGTTCTAGAATTTGCAGGGATTCACAGGCAGGAAATGGAGTTGACCCCAGACCAAACTCCTTTGTACCCTGACTGTTAACCAGTGCCAGTACTTTCAGCTTTCGACTACACGAAGCAATTGCATCAAGCAGACCATGTTGTGATATGAAGGGACATTTTGTTAATTTGCAAGGTCTTCATTGTTTAATGATATTGCAGCTTGAGTAAATGCAACCAAGCCCTTGTCAAACAATGAATTGCAGTTGCAGATGACAACCTTTTCCAATCATTTCAAAGCCTGAACTTGTTAGTCCAGCACATGATCTTGCTGATAAAGCCTTCAACTTCCGCGGACCTGAACCACTGTCAAATATTGACGATAATGCCCAATTGCAACAAGAGAAATAGCAGATACCTTCGTAGCCCGAAGACTCGCGCACCTTCATCAAGTTGGTCGTGTTTGACAAAATAGGAACAATCGCTCCATCAGTGACAATGGCAGTCAACTTATGCTTAATTATTTAAGATTTGAACCGTGCTGACCAACTGCTCACAAGGATTTCTTTCCAACATAAATGCAGTCTTCGAGATTAATAGTTGATATTATTGGGACAATTATTGGGCAATAATTTCGAGACCGTTATCTCCAATTCTGGGGTAATAATTTTGGGACCATTATCTCCAATTCTTGGGCACTTGAACAGGTTATTCTTTTCCAAAAACCTAGCGTTTCACAATCAATTTAAGTCCATTGTCTGTAATTAAGAAACATCCCCACAAAGACAGAACTCTTAATGCTAGAAATCCATTGCTTCCAAAGGCTGATATCACTCATTTGTCTATAAAAGTCACTTCCTCAAACAAAGAACTCACCCAAACATCCACGGCAACCTGTACCAGCAGTGATAGCAAAAGTCTTAGATCAGATGCCTTACCTTCTATATGTCTACATATGTCCCTGGTGGACCACCTATCTTGTTTCTCATTTCTCCCTTTCTCAATAGTCATGTTAGTTTCTGCAGCAATGTTTGTATGCTCTAGCACAACATTGTTCAGATGAAAATATTGACACCCATGCTTGTGATCCATCAAAGTAATGGCAGCATTGTTTGGCATCCTACCACAAAATATTTCTCCAAATAGTCTATTGAATGACTAAGATGTCTTAAATTCTCTGCTCTGCACGGTGCTTTGCATAATAAGCCATTGCTACAATCTCGCACCCGTAGGGGATGCTGGAATATCACATAATGGCATTCGTCTGGGAGCGTTGCAAATAATTCTTTGGAATCTTGTATGATAATTGCTTCTCCAAGTGGTCTTTCGGCGTTGACCTGAAGCTACCTTTTTATAAAGAGGGTACAAGATATCAATATATTGAGCAAGAGAAAAGTCCATTCAAATCCCTCTTTCTTCTTCCGTTACGGGCATCTTCATCACATCCCAGCAAGTGGGCATAATGAAGATGAAAAATACGGCACCTAAGCAATTAACACTCACGCAATAATAAAATTTGGTTCCCTTTTCTCCTTTCGTGATTTTGAAACATGCAGGACATGTCTGCATAAACATCATAATTATGACACAACATATATGATGACACAGTTTTTATACAACCTATTCATATATTTAGCTCACATTGGCATGAAAGAATCTAAAACTTAGAATGCCCAAGGGTGTCATGCATCTTAATGTGATATTGTTTTGAAAACCATTTTGAATTCCACCATCCTAATTTAATTGCAACATTCTTCCTCTTGCAAGTGCCTCAAAAGCTGATCCACACCACGAGGCCGCAACCATGTGCGGGGGACAACATTGTGCTAGAGAGTGATGAAGGTTATATGGAGTGGATTCAAGTAAATTTGTAGTAAACCAAACACAATGATTAAGTGGAAGTCTATTTTTAGGAAATGTAACTTCTATTCATTAATGAGAAATAGGGAATAAGCATAAAGGGTTACAATGTTAGAAGAAGACTAGGAGAGTAGGCTTCTATAATTAGGATGGGCATTACAAATGTGTAAGAGAAATATTGGGGATACAAAAGGCATGCCAATAGTTACTACCATCTAGTTTAGTTTTCAAGGAGGTTGACCCTTGGGTAGATGCTTATGTTACATATTTATACTACAAATTCAAGAAGGTAGTTGGTTACAAATTGTTTTATCTTCTAATTGCACAATGGTTGAAGTTCTTTGAAGTGCACGATGGTTGATCTTCCTTGTTGACGATTACTTTGAGATGTTTGATGCGTTGAAGAACTGAAAAAGTGTCACTTGACAAGCCATGTGAAAGTAAAGAGTTGCCATTTGGATGTTGTGAAAAGTCCTTGCGCACAATGTGGGGCCTGCATGACAATGTGTTGTAAAGGGGATGCATGGGTGTTTGAGGGAGGCAAGCTCTCTTTGGAGTGTAAGATGTTGAAGAGGTCTTGTAAGTCTCAAGAGGCTCTACATAGAAAGACAATTATTGCATGGTGATGCAAGCATGTGTAAAGAAGTCACATGGCTTGTGTGTGCATGCATTGTTGCATGCACAATGCAGGAAGAGAACTCTAAAGTGAAGTGCATAGGTTTCACACTTATGTGAAGGAGAAGTGTACACATTTGTGCACAAATCATTTGCCCTTTCTGAAGAGCAATGGTCCCCATTGTATCCTAATGTAATTGCGGGAATCACACTTAAAATTCTTGAAGTTGCACTCTTTATGAAGCTAGGCTCATCAACTTAGTGAAACATGGAAAAACCTTCAAAGTGTGGGACAATGGCTCCTTTAAGGTCAATCTCCATGTGAAAAGGTTGGTTCCTTTCACTCCAATTCACTGCAACTAATCTAATCAACTCTACATTCTAATACTAACTAGTTATAATCTAAGATTTCCGAGGAACCAAGGATCAAAAAGATGGAATACTAAAAGAAATAAGGTGATGCACCAAACTGGAATGGATTCTCTGTCTGAGATGAAGAATGAGAGGGAAAATGCAAGCTAAGATGTCTGAAAGAAGACACATTCGACCTTGTAATTTTACCAAACTCTAATCCTCTGCATAAGTGACACAAAAGATGAATATCATGCAAGTATAACTCATACACAACATGACATAAATTAACAAAAAAACATGAACTCAATAACACAGCTTAAAGGGCAGAAATAGAGCCACAATAACAAAATACTATTGATTGTAATGTGCACAGTCTATTACAATAGTGGAGGAGGCACTGAGTGCATTGCATAACATCACCATAGAAGTCTACAACTCAAAATACTTGGCTACACAAAAAGGGCAATATAACCTTGCATTCAAGAGGCGATCTTTTACAATGAAAAATGAGTTGCATATATAGAAGAAGAAGAGGAGAGAGGAAAATTGAAATTAAAGAGCCCAACCACCTCTTCAACCACCCATGACCAATCAACATTCAAGTTTGTAGACCCAACATGGGCATCATCAACTTTTGCAGAGCCCATACTTGAAAAACGTCAACGAGTTTGTTTTTTGCATTTTCACCCCAATAAAACACTTTAATGTGGTCCACAAATGCATTAATTTGTAGTATTCTTCAAGACCTTTCCAATGGTATAAATTTTGTCTCATTTGGTGACCTGGATCGAAAGTTATGAGCATTTGAAGATTGTACATTAATTCATACAGGGAAATACGACCTTGCAAAAGCTTCCCTAGGCAAAATGTAGAATTGTAAATTGCAAAGTTCAAGACTGCAAAAAATTCCCCGAAGCCCCTGGACTTGCGAACATGCAAAGAATTCCCCGAAGCCCCTGGACTTGCGAACATGCGAAAAGTCCCCAAAGCCCCCGGACTTGGCGAACATGTGAAAAAGTCTCCAAACCCGAAATATGTAAATTTCGAAGAATTTTTTTAGATTTTTGTTTTAAGGAAAAAGGGGTTTTTTTTTAATCAAGTGAAGGGGTTTTAGAGAAAAGTGAACCCAAATATGATTAAAACAAGTGATTTTTATGGATTCGAAGGTTCCCAAGGGCTTAAAATATGTGGAAAATAAAAAATAGGAGCACTTAAAGGGGAAATCGATACCAGTTGCCCAAAACAAAGTGTGAGCTCATTTTGGTCAACATATACCACTTATCTTGATTAGTATATTGTCCTGCCTTGACCACTGAAAAGTTGATGTGTGCCGCAACAAGTGCATGTTTGTCACTTAAATACTTTGTTCCTTATATGTGAGGTGTAAGTGTTCGAGACTTAGATTAGAAGGATGTTGTGTCACCATTGGCTCAAAACGTGGGGTGAAGTAGGGGTTAATGAGATTGACATCGAACACTGGGTATATGCACTAGTACAAAGGGAAATCAAGAACAAAGACATCCTCACCATTTACATGGAGACTAGTGTAAGGACCGTAGCACGAAGGCTTGATCTTGTGTTGTGGACCCTTGAAGCCCCCTTCTAAAGATGCATCTAGATTTGTCACCAATTTGGAATCAATGAGGTGTGCAACACATGCCATGGTGATCTTTGTACTTTTATTGTGAGTGTGGGAGAATCTGTTGAACTTGCTTACAAACAAATTGTATGCATTGCAAATTTTTTTAGGCTTCTTATGTTTCCCTTTATTGTGCACTTGACTTATTGCCAGTTGGGGCATGGTAGGAGATATATCTAGAGGTGTCAGTTGCTTGAACCCAAAACATGTATGGAATGGACTATGACCAATGGAGCTGTGAATAACTGTATTGTAGGTACGTTGGATATAAAACAAGTTATCATCCCACACATGAGCATACACATGATTGTACATAAACAAAAAATGAACTAGAGTGTGGTTTGCAACTTGTGTTTGTCCATCTATATGAGGACGTATCCATCAATTTTCATTATGTTTTCCAAAAATGACCAACAAAATGAGGATTTCAGTTGGATGTGTGTAGGTTGAGAGTTGAAATTAGACCCAAACAAGGATGAAGAGCACACTAGTAGTGCCAATACCTTTCTTTTGAGGAACCATGATGGCCATCTTTGTAAACCTATCTACGACAACAAACATTGCATTATGTTGGTGTTTAGTCATAGACAACACAATCATGTAATCCATGTTGATGGATTTTGATGGTCTATATAGAACTAATAGAGATGTGTAAAGTCATACCTTCTTGTTCACATGCTTGGCAATGTAACAAGGAAATAAAGACTTGATGTAGGGCTCCATGTCTATGTCTATGTCCATGTGCCATTAATAGAAATGTGACTGCAATAGGGCCAATCTTTGTATTGCTGGAGTGGTATGATGTCTTGGTGTAGTGTGTCTTCAAATGAGACTCCAATGAGGTGTGACATATATTTTACATCGATGGCTGAATTTGTAGAGAAGCTTGTCACTCAGGTAGAAATCTCGATCCTATTCACCTCGTGGAAGAGTGTTATAGGCATTTGTAGTCAATGTAACTAGTTTGAGAAATTATGGCTGTGCTTTTTGCACTATGATGCGTGCGTGGAGTGGTGATCAACTAAGGTAATATGTGGCTTCAGTATCCCTCTTGTGTGTAATCACAAGATGGAACACTACAACTCACCCCTTTCATATGACATACATTCTCTACCTTGTTTTGTGTTTGTAGAAACTGAAGTGGCTTATGATTAAAAATGAATAACTATCTCCTTACCTAAGGTGTAGTGGCACCATTGCTTAATTGCTTGCATAATAGTGTGAAACTCTTTTTCATAGGCGGAGTCCTTTGAATCGTGTCACTGAGCATATCTTAGTGGTATGCGACCAACTATCCATGCTACATGGGTATTGTGCCCAATGTGTAGTCATATGCATCTATGTGAAGTTTGAAGGAGTGTGTTAGGCATTGTGAGAACATGCACTTGAGAATCTTAAAAGCACACTGTTGCACACAAGTCCAATCAAACTTTGTTTTGGCGTGTGTTACTCAGCTAAGAGGCCATGATATGTCTGAGAAACCAAGAATGACCCTATAAAGAAGTTTGCAAATTTAAGAAAACTCAATTTTGCGAGATTGCACGAAATTGGCCAATTTTCGATCACTTTGATCTTATGTGGATCTACATGAATCCCTTTGTAGTCAATGATGCAACCCAAGTATTAGATTTGCGAGGCGTCATATGCACACTTTGCTAAATTGGCTTGCAACTTGTGTTCACGTAAGGTGTCTAAGACACATGAGATGTGTTCTGCATAGTCCTCTTTAAGTGTTTCTGAAGACGAGAATGTCTTCAAAGTAGATGATGAAAGAGTTAAGGGCACGAGTAGATTGTCAATCAAGTGCATGAATGTTACCGACACACTGGTCAAGTTGAAAGGCACAACCAACCATTTGTACAATCTTTGTTGTGTTTTGAAAGTTATCTTTAAGATGTCCTCAAGATGAAATGGAACTTGATGATAATGTCTTTAGGTCAATCGTGGTGAAATATTACGCACATCCAAACTGGACGAGTAGGTCATTAATGTGCAACTAGGGATATTGATTCTTTACCATGATTTTGTTTACTACACGATAGTCTATCCGAAGATGTAATGTCCCATCTTTCGTAGGCACAAGGAATATTAGACTAATGTAACCAAAGAGAGCCTTGACCTTGAATTGATCAAGGAGCTCTTGCATTTAATATCGGACTTCATCATTTTGCCAAAGTGATATGTGGTACAAAGTCCTGTTTGGAAGGGATCCAATGACAATTTATGTTGTGCTTTACTATGTGGTGTGTGGGAAGATCTTCAAGACTTTTCTTAGTTGCTTCAGTAACTTGTGGCACTATTACTACTACAATGATGTTTATGAGACACACACTGCCATTGCATGCTTCCTAGCTCACGCATGTGCCTTAATACAAACTTCTATGTGTGTGAGATGAGTTTGTTACATTGTTTACTATAGACCAAAGACACTTTGGTTGTTGGAGTCGACTCCATGAGATTCTAGAAACAATCTTTTGCATGAACCATCAAACATTGTAGTTTGGCTTGATATGTAGCATCTCAATCTTACAAGTATCGTCTCCATAACAAGATGTCACAAACTTCTAAAGGTGTGATGTGTTAAGTGGCCGAGTTCGCCATAGGATTGATTTTGTATAGGAAAGCGCGTTGTTGCCAAACCATCATATCTTTCCCTTATTATAGCCACCCCAAGAAATATGACAGAGGATGTGCAATAGTGGCAAGGTAAAGGCACTGGGTTGTTGCTAACACATTGACATTCTTATAGTTTCCATTGTTAATGATCACATGAAGACTGACACTTTACCCAAAACTTGGTGTAGATGAGGTGTTCACACTCGTTAGAGGTGTCTATGGTATTCAAACAAGAAACATTTGGATCAATGATGTATATTTTCTTAGGACCTAATGTAGATTACACAAGCAAAGATTGTTGCACTCGACATTTAGAATCATTGTAGGTGTGTGAGTGATGGCACTGTCACCTCTTGTTACCTAATTACTTCATCTTTTTCTGGCGCATAAGAGGTTGAAGCCTTATATGTTGTTGCACAACATTCTTAGAATGTTCTCTTTCATGTGAAATGTTTTGTTTATGCTGTGTAGAAGGATGGTACATTGTATGTTGCTAGGCACTTGCGCACACAACTGGATGAAGAGGTGAAATGTTTTATCTTTTCCTCACTTTGATCTTGGCTATATTTTGATGTGCTTTTTCTATAGAGTTTGTAGTCAAGAACTTGTCTTGGCATGTATATAAGGGGAAAGTTTGTTGATGTACTTCAACACTTATGTTGCTCTACAAGGTCCTCATATAGGCATGAAACGTAGTCATGGAACTTGTCGGTGTAATCTTCAACAGATTGCTCCTTGTGTTGTCACAACTACCAAAGTTTTATGTATTCATCCTCATAGTGCTTAAGGGGGTCATATTCCTTCTACATAGAGTTGAACAAGTTATCCCAAATTAAAATGGGCTAGAATTCCTTATCGCATTGTTAGTGGAATGTCTCCCACTAGTGGTACATTAAAATGCCATCTTCAATGTTGTAAAGGCGAGTTTCTCATTTTTAGTGAAGTTTTTGATGAATAAATAGACATGAAGTTGGTGAAGTCACTTATCTAGTGTTGTGGCATCAATCTTGCCATTGAACGAGGTGTCGAGGTTAACTTGGACATTTAAAGGGGTTTGATGTTGAAATTGTGTGTGGG